>PVJA010001457.1:0-120686 GCA_004027025.1 Myocastor coypus | reverse complement strand
CCATAATCTCCTTGACCAGAAAATTTGGGACACCTCTGAGTTATAGGATATTACCGCACAGGTTCTCTTATGTCCTGGGTTTTTATTGACCTTGAAGGGCTAGGGTCAAAATATTGGCTATCTTTATAGCCCTTCTTTTTCTCCAATTTTTGGTCTGTTGACTTACATTCTTAACCCTAAAAATTTCATTGTTAAGGGAGAAAAAAAAAAAAAGAACAAAGACAAAAACAAAGCAACAAAAATTAATAAAAATAATATAGAATTTCAAAACAAGAATAAGTAATCAACAGTGGTTGCTGTCTTACACATTGTTATCACCAAATTTGTTGCCCAGATTACCAGATATGGGTATCCAAGATTGGTCAGATAACTCAACCTGCTTTTGCACTTAATTCACATATTGAGATTTTCATATATGAGAAACAGTGTCATGTAAGACCTTGTGTATTTGTGCACCAGAAGTCGTAATAAAATTTGTTTACATTTTTCTTCAGTTAAAAACATTTCATATTTTTATTTTGATCTCTTCTTTGATTAATGGATTATTTAGGATTACTATCATTTCCCATATTTTGCAACTACATGAAAACTTCATTATGAATTTCAAGTTTATTTTCCCCAAGCTCAGAGAACATGCCTTGTATGACTGAGGGCCTTTTACATTTATGGACGTATTTCTGACCTAGAATGCGTCTACTTTCACAGGTGTTCCATGTGCACTTGAAAAGAATATGTGCTCTAGACTCTTTGAACTATAAAATTTTATAAAAGTCAAGTACATGAAGTTGATATTAGTGCTCAAGTTTTGATATCCTTATTTTTTGTCTACTCGTTCTATCAATTCTTACAGAGTATTGAAATTTGGATTTCTATCAAGTTTTGCTTCATTTGCTTTGAACTTCTATTATTAAGTATGTACATGATGAGTATTCTTATATTTGTTTGATGGCCTGCTCTCTGTATTATTATGGAATAACCCTTGTTCCTGGTTATATATTTTTCCCCTGTGTCTTCTTTGCCTGAAATTGACACTAGTTTTCTTATAGTAAGGGTTAGCATAGTCTTTATATTTCTATTCTGCTACAATTAACTACTATTTTTAAATTTACAGTTAGTTTCCATAGCAACTTATACCTGTTAATTTATTATGTCATTTAAGATAATTATCATTACTAGAAATTTTTTTCTAGAATTGCTGTGAATCTGCTAATATGTGACCTATTCTGGTTTTCTTTTTTCTTCATACTCCAATCTTCTTTCTCTTCCAATATTAGAGGACAAAATTCATTTACATCTCTCTCTGCCACTCATTATATGCCATGTCATAAGACCTCTCATTAACTTGACCAATGTCTTTTGTGAGAGTGAGAGAGGGTCCAGTTTGTCCATATGTCTTTAAAATTTGGCTGTCGGAAGTAATCCAGATGTGATTTAATAGCTATGTGTAATTACAGATTACCTAAAGCTTTCCAGGACCAAGTCAGACTTTGATTGAAATGTTCTCCAGCCAGTTCTTCCCTAATCTGATGCTCATACAATGGATTTATTGTAATAGGGGCCCAAGAAATTTACATTTGCATCCATTAAATTTCATCATCTGCATGACACTGCTACAATTGCAAAGGCACTGCCGTTTACAAGCATTTTCATAGACATTATGTCATTTAATCCTCCCAAGGTGTTTATCTTGGCCTATGGCTGCTCCGAGTCTCTAAGATCACTCCCAGTTATGGATCTTTCCACTGGTCATCTTTGACCAAGTCATTTTCAACATGACCTAAGATAGAAAGTGCAGCAGACTAAATTTTATCTTCTAGCTATAGAGAACAAAGCATCAACAGTAATGTGTGAGGTAAGGTGAGATGCAGTGTGAGTTGTACAGTAAGCTCACTGCATGGATCAAAAATATAATCAACGTACCACACAATGGCAGCCCCTGGAAGGCATGTCACTGTGTTGTGCAACAGTGTGTCTGACACCGCTCCAGTAATCTTTTTGCAAAATCTAGACAAAACACATTTTTTTTTCCTGTGTACATGCTCATCAAATTCAAGGGTGAAGCTCTTCTCAAAGGCTTATCAAGCCATACATTGGAGATAACGCTTGCATTAGATCAACCCTTTAACTCTGGCTCCTGTTCAGTAGTCTGGCCAAGTTTTGTCCTTGCATATAGACTCAGGCTCACCAAGAAAATATGAAAGCTTGTGGTTCTGGATAGCGTGCTACGATAGCTGGGCTCCGCCCTGGTCTGCATGACTAGCTTGAGAGTCATGCTCCCACAGCGGAGCTCACTCAGCTACTGTTCTCTCTGCCTCGCTCCCCTGATTATGTTCACTATATAAGGAGAACACTCTGTCCTCTGTTTTCCCTGGCCATATTTGATGGTCTTATATCATAGATGAATGGTAGATGCTTTTCCTTTGTAATGGTATGACTATTTCCCAGCTGCAGAATATAAGTATAACCTATTAGTTTGCTAAAACAAGTTTCCACACATGCAGTTTCATTTTATTTATTTATTTTTTTCTTGTTTCAGAACCTTTATTTGTTTATTCACTCATTTTTATGGCCGGCTCAGCCCGCCCCGAGGGCAGGGCTGGCACAGCATGTGGTGCCCGGGATCGAGATCGAACCTCGGTTCCTGAAGCCACCCAAGCTTTCCTGAGCAGGCGCTTTAGACCCCTGAGCCATCCCGCCGGGCCCCCACACATCTAGTTTCAAATAAAAGATTCTTTTGTTCACTGTCTTGATGACTTAAAAAACTGCAAAATTTAAATAAAGTTGTATGATAGCTATAATACGTGTTATTCTTATATAAACAACATAATCTAATATTATATGTAAACCAAATGATGGCTGGTTTTCTAAACACTTCTAACTATTGTCTAAAGTTTTAACTATAAATTTTTGGAACTATAAATTTTGATTGGTGTCTTATATTATTATGGAAATTACTCAGAAGTGCTTGTAGCTCCCAGTAATTTGTTAGGTTGAGAATTGAGAATTGGTGAAGTCAGTTTCCTTCGAGTGTTCATGTGTGTATGTGTTTAAGGTGAGTGACTGTGTGTGTGTGTGTGTGTGTGTGTGTGTAAAGACAAAGAATGGGCAAAAACATTCTAAACATTATAAAGTAGTCTATTTGATGTCAACTGAACACAAAGAGAAACAGGTAAGAATATAGACAAAAACGTTTTAAAAGAGAGGCTTATTTTGGCTTACTGTATTTTTTCCTTTTTTAAAGAGGATAACAGCAGTGAACAACCCCAAAGCATTAGATATGATACAGAATTTTACTAAACAGAATGATAGGTATTCAACAGTAGCTGTCATATTTCCTGTTGTTGGTTGTAACAGAACACTTAGAGAGAGATCGAGGCATACATTCAGTGCTCTTTGCGACCAAGCCTTGATCCTTATAGCTGCCAGTTGGGTGTGGCTTGCTAAAAGTTTCAGAAGATTCATGAGTTCCAAACAAAATGCAGCTTTCAACAATTGCAAAAAAAAAAAAAATGCCACTAAGTCTCTGATTAATTCTATAACTATGTATACTGTCAGGAACAGATACAGATATTTAATCAAATCCCTGCACATTCATTTGCTTTGTTTTTTATCAACCCCATGCCTTTCCTCATGGGTAGATGCCTATACCCACCCAACTACTCTTACTGTAGGTGTGTTACCTCCATGGCCAGATCTAGAGTACAGTTTGCTTTCAGCATCCAGTTAGGAAAGTAGGAGGATGATGATTCTGACTCCTCTGCCTGCATGGCCCACACTTTCCCATTCCTATAGCCCTGTGACACTCTGGCTTGGGTTCTTTCCTCTTTATTATGTTGATCCTGTGATTCATAAACCCGATGACCTGATCTGTATATTGCTCCCTCATAGGTGCTTTAACACTATGGAGCAATATTTCCAGTAAACGAAGGAGTCATTATTAAAACCCACATGGCAACACTTCCTCCCTGGAGTTCATAGGCAAATGAGTGAATCTTGTTTCTGCTGAGAGGACAATCTCAAATAATCTCTCAGCCATCCTGTCTGTCCGTTTTGTATCAAGTTCGTTAACCCTTCAAATACTCCATGTTTCAATGCTTCATGTTGAGGAGGAGGATTTTTCGTTACCTAAATAGAACTGAGGAAAAATTTAGCAACTCTGGGGACCTGTGTGAGGAGAGTTGAGACCTGGTGGCCCTACGTGGGTCACCATAGGTTTTCCTATCCTGTGTTTATTCCGGCTTCTATAAGAAACCTGAAAAGAATCCAGCTTAACTCACAGCTTGGTGTTGCTATTCATGACTATGAATGCTGATGGCATTTTATTTTGATTTGACATTATTGTATTGTGATGTTAATAAAATATTGAACAAGATTAATAACCTGGGCACCATTAGGTTCAAAGGCAGAAAAGGATTGAAGAAACAGATTTCATTGTTCTGCAAACATTTATAATACTGCTAGAATATATTGAAAGTATTTATAAATGAGATAATAAAGATTAATTATAATACATGTGAAAAATAGTGACAGAATGAGTTTTCTGTTAAAATTTGTATATGATTTCCTGACTCACATAGCAAAGACAATTCTAGAATATGCCTCCAATGATATATTTGAAAGCAACTCATCCCTGGTTATTTTCACAGGATAAAATAATTCAACTAATGCATTTGGAAGGGTAGAATTTATTTTTTTTTTGTACTTTTGTGTTAAGGTGAGTGACTGTGTGTGTGTGTGTGTGTGTGTGTGTGTGTGTGTGTGCGCGCATATAAAGACAGAGAATGGGCAAAAACATTCTTATAAAATAGTCTCCCATTTGATGTCAATTGAACACAAATAAAGAGAAACAGATAAGAATATAGACAAAAACATTTTAAGAGAGAGGCTTATTTTGGCTTACTGTATTTTTTTCCTTTTTAAAAGAGAATAACAGTAGTAAACAGTAGTGGTTCTGGGGTCTATTGGGTCTCACTACGTAGATTGGACTCATAGTGACCCTCCTGGTTTCAACCTCCCAAATGCTGGGATTACAGAATGTGCCACCACATACAGTCTTAATCTCTGTCTCAGTGTGCCCCAGGGATAGGACTGGCATGGCAGGCCAGGAATCAAACCCCTGGCCCCTGTGTTTGTTTAAGCAGGTACTTTAATCTGCTGAGCTATCTGGCCAGCTCTGGAACAGCAGTTAATGTAACTTAAAACTTACTTCCCCACTATTTTATCAAGTGCACCATAGTATGTTATTTCACACACTATGGAAATAGTAATCATTTATTAAACACTAATGGAATCACCAGCTCTGGTCATATTACACCAAATCATATTAGAATTACCTAAAATCTACTTGTCTAAGTATTTGAAAGAAAAATTTTAGTGTGTCTTCTGTTCATTAAATTTTGACAGGTTGAACTTACAATGCTGATTCATCCAAGGCGTCAGGAAGATAGCTCAGTAGAATAAGCACCTGCCTGTGAAGCCCAGGGTCCTGAGTTCAATCCCCAGAACCACACACAAAAACAAAACAAAACAAAAAAAAACCCAAAACCCCTTTTAGCCGGGCATGGTGGCACATACCTGTCATCCCAGCACTTGTGAGGCTGAGGCAGGAGGATCAGTGTGAGCCTGAGACCAGCCTGGGCTACAAAAGTGAGTTGAAGGCCAGCCTGAACTGCATAGAGAGACCCTGTCTCAAAAAGACAAAAAAAAAAAAAAAAAAAAAAAAAAAAAAAAAAAAAAAAAAAAAAAAAAAAAAAAAAAAAAAAAAAAAAAAAAAAAAAAAAAAAAAAGAAAAACGAACCAAATGATTGAATCCTGTTGAGACGTACATCGCATAAGAGTGGAAAAAGAAGGAATGTCACATATATATGGATTGTGAGAAAGTAACAAATAATGGCATGAAAGAAGGTGGGACTTAGAGCAAGCATAGCTTCCACTGTAAGAAAGAGACAGGAAAATTATAGGGGTTCAGTGTATTTAGCATTAGGAAAATAGCTAATACTTAGAAATGCTCATCTGAACTAAAAGGTAAATCCATGTGTTAAATATTAGGAGGAGTAAGACTGTTTAAAACTTTGAAGAGAGCAAAAGAAGATTCAGTCATGGTGGACTGGATTGACCAACCCAAAGATACTTAAAGATGTGGTAATGGCTTCCTTCAATTGTAGAGTAAACAGTGCCACAATAAGGTAAATGCCATGGATTCTCAGTGGAAAAAAATTATATGGGGACACAGAAAAAGAAGGAATTTGGGCAAAAGGGAAGAGAGGCAGGCAGGTCTTTAAGGAGAGGAAGCAACTGTGCCAGTCCGACCTTGAGGAAAGAAATGGACACTCTAAGGCAGTGGTGGTGATGGGGCTATCTTCATTAGTACCTAGAG
Source organism: Myocastor coypus (assembly GCA_004027025.1). Taxonomy (NCBI): domain Eukaryota; kingdom Metazoa; phylum Chordata; class Mammalia; order Rodentia; family Myocastoridae; genus Myocastor; species Myocastor coypus. Next base: position 114,310 of record PVJA010001457.1, on the reverse strand, counting down.
GCACCGAGGGAGGAAGAAAAGATTTATTATTTAGTCTTCATAGTGCCTTTAAGCTTAAATTGTTGCTTTCTAGGGGAAAAGAAGAGATAAACATGAATTAATAAGAGGGAAAATTCACTGAAGGTTGTGATAGTCAAAAAGACTTCAGACAAGGGTGTGAGGTGATTTTGATTTTGTTGTTGTTGATTTGCAGTTTTTCAAGGATAACCAGAATCATACCTTTTTGAAAAAAAATTTGGTACAAACTTAAAGTAGTAATTTAGAATACAATCTTCCATTTTGATATACTGACAGTTCTCTGTTTTATTGTTCAGTGCTATTACTTTATGAAATAATAGGAATCAGTTGTAAAGTTTCTGAAATTTCTTTTTCTGATTTGTGATTCCCACACTTGGCCCCAGTTGCCTTTCTATTCCCAGGTCTGAGAACTTGGGAAACTGCAGTTGTTACACAGAACTGTAAAAGACACCTCAGAGGATTGAGTGACGACAGTGTTGAGCTGTCACCAACAGGCATGCTAGCTCACGAGGGGGGATTCTGGGCTGCAGAAGCTCCTCCGGCTCTGGCTACCTGACTGCCCAGATGAGTAATGTCCCACTGAGAGTAATGAAGTCGCTCCACCGCTTGCAGGAACCAGAAGTCTTTCTCTCAGAGAGGACTAGGAGCCGAAGGTAACATCCGAGCCCATGTTCACCTTTCCTGCAGGAAACAAAACAAAACAAAACAAGAGGTAAATAGGACCACTCCACATCAGTAGCTTTACCAGCAGACACATCACCCCTTGCTTTTCCATTCTCAGCCTATCAGTGGCAACCATATTAAATTGGGATAACTCCTCTATCATGTGGACATTGTCACTGCTCTGAGCTTCTTAACTGACATGATAGGAGCCCTGGGCACACCTACCTTCCTGAGATCTGAGACCAAGCTTTTGCTTTCTCCTACTGCTGATGACTTGATCATTACAAATGCTTAGGAAGGACTAGGGAGATAGCTAGGCAGTCTACAGTCTAAGACTCAGGTTTGGTCCTCAGTACCGCATGCTGTGCTGGGCCCCAGAACCAGGAGTGCACCTGGTTGACCGCTGAAACCAGGCATGATGATGCACACCTGTAATCCCAGTGCTGGGGAAGCTGAGACAGGAGTGTCACTACAAGTCTGAGCTATGTATTGAGACCCTCGACTAAATAAAGAAAGAAAGAAACAAATAACCAAATGACTGAAACTGCTTAGGAAAGTTAGCAATCTCTATTCAAATGAGGAGAAACTGTCAGGATGGATCTGGAGCAGATGTTAGAGCCAGCTAAGAAGAGTGTTGTTGAATATAATGGGCCGTAAGAAGTCTTGTGCTTTAGTTATAAATGAAGGTGTCAGATATTTATGGCTAGGAATTACTCCTGTGCTTCTGTGATTCCAGTGTGGAGGCGGAGTCTAACATAGAGTTGGTGGGGACAAGGTTGCTGTTGGTGATGAAATAAAAAGTACACAAAAATGGGCTGTTGTTTGGGTACTAGCTCTACATAGCTTATGGTTTTATTTTTACATATCTTTTAATGTAATTTCATCATAACTTTGACAACTGTCAAACCAACATATCAACACACGTTCCTCAAGAAGATTATGAAGACTGTGCCCCTAGTGAAATTTTCTGAGAAGGACCCAAATTACACTTCTGGACTATACCCATGTGCTCTTCCTAGTTCTTTTTCACCCGTCTGTTTTGACAAGAAGCATATGGATTCTGGCATAATCCGTAACTTCTAAGAAAATCTGATTTTCTGAAGAAATACAAAGTAAACATTCTTTAGTTTTCAGAATTTTCTTCAGCTTGTAAATATTCACAGGTGAATAAGAACATTCATAATCACTTAGTTATCATGAACTGATACCAAATAACAATGCACAGTCATCTTCCACTGACATTTACTTAACATTTGTCATGGACTAAACATGGCGCGGAACTTAGCATTTGTATTATCTGTTGGCAAAGGGATGACATACCTAAAATGTGAAGTAACATTTAGGGCAGTACCTGTGAAGAAGTCTGTCAGGTAGTGAGGGTGCAGAGGATGTGGAGTCATAAACACCTGGCTTGAATTCTTAGTTCTTCCTGTGTTAACTTGGCAAAGTTATACTTACCAAGCCCACTGATTTTTTTCATATTCAACTGAGACCGTATCACCTGTATTGGAGAGTTGCAGCAGGAATCTATGAGCATATACCGTATCTGGATCTTGGTGCGGGGAAAGACTAAAACAACCTGTAGGTTCTGATTACCTTTAAAAATAAAACCAGAAAAACTGGAATAGGGGAGTAAAGGAATGGAATAAAATTATGATAAGTCTGATTACGAGTGAAAGATGGTATTTCTTTGAGGAAGGAAGTTGCGGAAAGCAGGTGGTATGTAGGGTTACATATGGGAGAAAAAGCATTGCTTGTTGAATCGAAAGTATGTTTTGGAGGATGCACATTGTTAGCTAATTTTTATTGTACATAAGGAGTAGGAGAAATACTAGCATCATTTTTTCATCTGAGAAGTTGAGGCTGACTGCAAATGTTTCCTTAGATGGCAGATATTTCAGCTGGACGTGAACCAGTGCTCAGGCCCCTGAAGTCATTCACTCTCAGCAGATGCAGGCCAGTGCCATGGCTATGAACTTGCAGAATGACATACTGCTATGCAGCATACTCAGCCTGTTCTATTTTGGTTCTACAATGGATGTTGTTTTCACTTCCTAGTATAGGGGACATCTCAACCCATCCTGAAGGCTTCCCATCTGAGTGCCAGCCTAGCTGTTGTCATGGTGCAGGGAAGGGAGCCTAGAGCCCACAGTGCACTAGGCCTTCACCTGGGGTTTGCCCAGTCATTGCCCACAGCATACGGGTCTTTGGTACATGTGTGTGAGAGAGCAAACTGCTCCAATTCCTGCATGTGCCTTCATGTGTCCTAGCCCCTGTGCCAGAAGACAATGGGATCTGACTAATAAGAAAAATGAGATCTGACAAAAAATTTGAGACTTTGACCCATAAAAGATAGAAGCAAGTAGTAAGTAACTTAGTATCGTGTAGTATATTTGTGGTTTTATGTGTATGTTTACCCTGAACTCTCACTAAAAGCTTGTAAGGTATATATTTTCACCAATGTTTGTACAGATAGCATCCAGAAGCTTTTATCCTGTCATATAGACAAGAAGGCCTGCAGTAGAGTGCATTCTGAATTTCAGGCTGATCTTGTCCTCCAGATGGGGGCCTGGGGTCAGAATCTTCAGCCAGGACTCTCCCTAGTGCCTCCTGCTCCTTACCCTGTTTCTCTATGCAGCATGTCTCTCCTAGTTGCTGTGTTATTTTCAGAGACAAGGGCTGTTCCCAGCCATTGGCGCCATGGGCTCCTGCTGGTCCTTATTCTGCCTCCTGTGCTCCTCTTTTACTGCCAGCCTCCGTCCTCTCAGGTCAGGTTGCTTGTTGCAGGGTTGGGTAGGATGCTGTGGTGGGTCTGGTCTTCTGCTCCTGCTGCTGCAGTCCAAGGCAGCTCAGTCCCCATTGTATCTTCCCTCACTTCTAACACTTATTTCATTGTTCTCGCCACTTTCAGAAGCAGTACTGGATGTTGTGAGGAGAGTAGCTTCTACCAGTTATTTTGCAAAGAATTTTGTAGTCTATAAATCATGGCTAACTCACAGGTCTATTTGGGCATTGATAAAGATGGCCATCTGTGCCATGATTAGAAAGCAAATCTAGTTTACAGCTTTTTTAAATAATCTAGATTTTTTCTTTCTTTTTAAATTTGTTATTCATTCTAATGAGAAAAAAAGGTAAAATAGCAATGAAACAGTTTCAAAACAAGTTAGCAGGATAGTTACAATTAATATCATGCATATTGTTGTCTTTAGAGTAGTTATTCAGAGGAAAAGGTGCAGACCTTTTCTGTCTGACATACAATACTACTACAATATTAGACTATCTGTCTAAAAAATATTACTACAAACTTTTATTCTGAATGAACTAAGATACAGTAGTCACATATTTATCCTATACATATGTGTCCATATATATTTTTTTGAAGTTTCTAATACTAGGAGAAAATATCATACCATGACTTACAAGTAGATTTTTTTTTTAAAAGCTCCTGAGCAGCTTGAGCAGCTTGAGCTGCCCAAGGCTCACTCCTAGGGCTGCTTATTTTATTTATTTATTTATTTGTTTATTTGTTTATTTGTTTGTTTATTTATTTATTTTTTGTGGGACCGGGGTTCAAACTCACGACCTTGCACTTGCCCAGCAGGCACTTGTGCCTCGGAGCCATCTCCCCAGCTCCCTACAAGTAGATTTTTAAGTCAGATATATAGTATGAATCATAAAACAAAAAGTATAATTAAGCAATATTCAGAAAATTAATTAAATAGTAATTAATTAAAATAAATTAAATATTTCAAAGCAATATTCCAAAATTGAAATCAAATCATGAGTTCAGCTTAGAGGTCAGAATGTTGTGTGTTATATGTATGAATATGGAATCAATTCAGAGTACTCTCATAGTATTTGAATAGGTGAATATATACAAAGATATCAACTAAGAAAAAGTTTCCATGGTAGTAAAGAATTACTAAGAATAAAACATAACATAAATACTGGACTTGCAAATGTATGACCAGAACTTCTAACGTTTTGAGGATAGGATATCACACAAAATTCTAGTATGTGATGCACATGAACAGTGTCCACGATGCTTACTGGTGGCCAGTGTCACTTGTGGGACTGAGCCACTGCTATTTCCTTGATATCCACCCTATAGACCCAGACAGAATCAAGACCCATAGGGTGCAGGAGAAGTCCATTTGTAGAATATGCTGATGGACATATTCTGCTGCTGTATACAAAAGAATAGTTGAAAGACTGCTTTTATATACCTCTTTTGCTCCTGTGTTTAATTATTTGCCCTATTTTGTGGATTCTTTCCATTCTCCTTCATGGAGTTGTGATCATTTTGATCCTTCCCTAGAATATCTTTTAGTAAAATATACAGGGTTGGCTTTGTCATCGTGAAATTCTTTGGTTGTTCTTTGTCCTGGAAATATTTCACTTCTCCATGGAACTTGAAAGAGAGTTTTGAAGGGTTTATCAGTCTGGAATCTGTTTTCTTACAAGGCTTGAAGTACTTTGCTCCATTATTTTCTTGACTTGATGGTTTATAAAGAGAAATCTGCCATTATTCTAATGGGTTTTCCTTTAAATGTGATCTGTTTCTTTTGTCTAACAGCTTTTAATATACTGTTCCTGTGCTGAATTTCTGAGATCTTGATTATTATATGTCTGGGTGTGGTTTTAATTGAGTTGATGTTATTTGAAGTTCTATATCCTTCAGTTACCTGAATGTCAAATTGTTTCTCCATATTTGGGAAGTTTTCTGCTATGACTTCTGCCCATATTCTTTTTATATCATTTGTACAGACTCCTTCTTCTTCTTCATTGATGCCTATTAGTCTTACATAGTTTATCTTTGCATCATCTTGCAGATGTTCAATTATTTTTTATTGCATCCTAGTTGTTATTAAGAGATCTTTTCTTACCTCTTCACTAGCTACAATGGCGTCTCCAAGGTCTTAAAGTCTGCTTGTGCTTTCATTGAAATGGTTTTGCCAGCTTGTGATTGTGTGCTTGCATAGCACTTTGAATCTGCTTCATACATTCTATTGCTTTCCTATATTGCTCATTCAAGGATTACATTATTTTTCTATTCTCCTGTATTTTTTTTATCATTATCTTTAGAAGCACATAGTACTTCTTTTATTATAGGTATTATTTCCTTTATTACTTCAGAAATTATTTCTGATCTGATTTCCTCTATGCCTTTCTGCAGTTGTTTCTTTACTTCAGATGCTATTATTTCAGATATTTGAGGTGTGTGATTTACAATTTCTTCTATGCTCTTGTCTCCTATATTTGCTCTGGGTGGGCTTGGGCCTGAGAATGCATTTTTCTCCTTCTCTTTGTCATTTTGTAGACCTCTGCCTCTGACTTTAGGTTTAGAGCTTTGGTAGAGTTCTTACCTTAGCACTAGATCTAGATCTACCAAATTCAAACTCTTCCAGGTGGGTGTGGCTTGGGCCTGGCTGCTGAGCTCCAGTTCTTCCTGCTGCAGTCCTTGGTGATAAATCTGCTGTGCCACTCTGGCAAGGTGTTCTCCTCCTGGGTCACCTGGGTGTGTCTTATTTCTAGTCTGTCTGCAGGGAGTTCTGCAGCAGTTTTCCACACTGGGTGCACTGGGCCTGGTTGCTGGCTCCAATGAGTTTCTGGCTGGCCCAGAGTGGTCTCACTCGCTGAGTCGGTTGCTTGTTTGAATGAGTTTCTGGTGAGTCTCAGGTGGTAACATGACATGCCGAGCCTGGGCCTAGTTGCTGGGTCAAATGAGTTTCTGGAAGGCCCAGGGAGGTGTTACACACACTTTGGGCCTGGTTGCTGGGTCGAACACTCAGCTTATATTTTATTTTCAGTCCTAACCAATGTTTTATGTTTAAGATGAAAGGAGAAAGAACTATTAGAAAGAAACATTACATACAAACTCCCAGGTTATGACTCTGTTATATAACTGAAGATTTCTCTTTTATGTTTAAAGTGTAGCATTCATAGTTATCATAGTTTGTCAGTTCCTAAGCTATACTTGTTCTTAATGTTAGTGCTAATTACACTACTTGAGCTAGGAAGTCATATCTGTTTTAATTAATTCTTCCACAAGAATGCTGACAAGTTGTGAAGGAATAACCTCATCACACCCCAGCACCAAAGGACTGGTGACTGAGCCAAACAAATACCAACTTGTCATTCTCAAATAATTAGAAAGGTATAATTTAGAGACAGAGAAATTCTGTGACACCGAATACATCCTTAAGAACAAGCCTTGCCTAGTGAGAACATGATCCTAGTGATAAATTTATCTTACTCCCAAAACTTATAAGGATCAACACTTAAAACAAAATAAGAAATTTTGAAATTGAAAATAAGAAGATTCAGAAGCAAAATGCAACCTCAAACTTCTAGCCTACCCAGAAAATGTCCAGGAGACAACAGGATAGAAAAAAATGGAAGGTACACCTGACACTCCTGAAATGAGAACAAGAGAAGTAGAGAAAGAAATCCAAGACGCTGTATGGGAAATCAGATGAGAAATAATATCTCAGGTAAGAAAAGAAATGTCAACATTTATAAAGAAAATTTTCAGCAACTCTAGAGAAGAAAAGAGAAAAATAGAAGATAATAGAAAGAGGAAGGGAACCATGAATGATCAGTACAAGAAAGAAATAGAAAATACAAGCAGCAGATTCAAACAGATATCCAGTAAAAATTTCAATGAAAGCTGACAAAACTTCTTGAACAAAACTGTAGACAGACATTCACACCTTGAAGACAGTATCTTGGTTACCAATCATGAAAGAAAAGATCTCTTAAATATAACAAAATATTAGGAAAAATAATTCAACAGCTGCAAAAAGAGGAAAAGAAAAATAATATAAGAATACTTGTTGTCCATGAAACAGCAGGCATTGACACAAACGACATTAAAACATTTTTTTTTTTTTCAGAAGTAATAGAAAATTTGCCGGGCAAGATTCTGACATATGGTAAGTGAAGCATATAGAACTCCAATTAGCTATAGCCAAACAAAACTATACCCAGACATATAATAATATCCAAGAAATTCAGCACAATAACAGAATATTAAAAGCACTTAGAGAAAAGAAATAAATCACCTACAAGAGAAAGCCCATGAGAATCATAGATAATATCTCAACACATACCTTCATGTTAAGTAGAGCTTGGAGGGGGCCAAGGAGATAGCTCTGTGGTATAAGTATCTGCATGGCAAGTACAAGGTTGTGAGTTTGAAATCCGACCCCGATAACAAACAAACAAACAAAAAACAAAAAACAAAACAAAACAATACAAAAAAGTCAAACCAACCAAACAAACAAAAAACAAAACAAAACAAAACAATACAAAAAAACCAAACCAAACAAACAAGAAGAGCTAGGAGTGAAGTATTTCAAGTGCTGAAGAAAACAGCTTTGAATTCAGACTGATGTCCCCTGCAAAGCTAGCTTTCAAAATTAATGATGAAATAAGATAATTCCATGATGAGGGACAACTAAAGAAATATCTGACCACCAAATCATACTAGAAAGACTGCTTAAAGATATTCGAGATAGAGATAAAAATAACCACAATTCCACGAAAATAGCAGAAAGGAGCCACTGTTAAGGGCAAGCAATGAAACACAGGTGAAAAGTAGGAAACCTACAGCAGGAAAATAACACGACAATGATAAGTCAATACATATCAGCTATAACCATCAATGTAAATTGCCTCAGTTTGCCAATGGAAAGAAGAAAGTCTAGCAGAATAGATCAAGACAGAAGATCCAACAATATGCTGTGTACAAGAAGCGCACTTAACTCAAACAGAAATTCATGGATTAAAAGTCAATGAACGGAAAACAATGTGCCATGCCACAGGAACCCAGGAAAAACAAAACAAAATGAAAAACAAGCGTAGCTGTTCTACTTGCAGACAATGTGAAATTCAAACCAAGAATGATCAAAAGAGAGAAAGTTGTTCACTATATACTTGTTAGAAAAGAGCTTTGAGAGAAAGTAATAATCATAAATGTGTATAAAACAAATACAGGAGATCCAACTATGTAAGACAAATATTAATAGGCATGAAATATCAAATAAGCAGTAATACAATTGTAACAGGAAACCTTAACACCCAATTGCTGCAAAGATATCAACTAGATAAAAAATTAGCAATGAAATAATAGAACTAAATCAAACTTGTGAACAAATGGACTTTTTACACAGTATTCCACCCCACACATCAGAATACACATTCTTCTCAGCTGCACACAGGATGTTCTCTAAAATAGATCATACACTAGCCCACAGAATATGCTTAAGTAAATGCAAAGGAATTAAAATGATCCTATGCATATTATCTAATCATGGTGCACTGAAAATGGAAGTTATTTGCAAAAGAAACCACAAATCTCCATAAACATGTGGAACTTAAATAACACCCTCTTGAATAACCAATGAGTCACAGATGAGATTAAAGAAGAAATTAAACAATGTCTACAGTCAAATGAAAATGTAAATACAACTTACCAAAACCTGTGGGACACAATCAAAGCAGTCCTAAAAGAGTAATTTATAGCAGTAATTTCTCACATCTGGAAAATAGAACTAGCACAATAAACAATCTAATGTTAAACCTCAGAGGAAAAAAAGAGCAAGTCAAGCACAAAGCCCACAAAAGGAGCTGATTATAGAGATCAGAGCAGAAATTAATGCAATTGAGACTAAGCAAACAATACAAAGAATTGACGAAGTGCTGGTTATTTGAAAGTACAAATAAAATTGATAACTCTCCAGCCATTTTTATAAAGAAAAGACTCAAATGCATGCAGTGAGAAATGAAATGGGTGAAAACACTATAGAGTCCTTATAAATTCAAAAGATCTTCAATATCTGCTTAGAAAATCTTTATTCTCATAGGATGGAAAATACCAGAGAATTGGAAAAATTTCTAGGTACATATGAATGACCAAAACTGAATCAAGAAGACATAAAAATTCCAAATAACCCAATATTACTCAATGAAATTGAAAATGTAATTAAAAACTTAACCAAGAAGGAAAGCCCCAGTTCCTGATGTATTCAGAGCTGAAATTTATAAGAAACTTAGAGAAGATTTAATATTAATACTCCTAAAACTCTTTAATAAAATTGAAAGCAAAGCAATATCTCCTAAGTTATTTCAGGAAGCAAGTATTACTCTCATACCAAAATGAAGGAAAGACCCAACCAAAAAAAGACCTACAGGACAAGATATCTAATGAGCATAGAGACAAGAATCCTCAGTAACGTAATAGCAAACAGAATGCAGCGAAACATCAACAAATTATACAACATCACATAGTGAGCTTCGTCTCAGGAATGCAGGAATGTGCAAAATCGCAAATCAATAAGTGCCATACAGCATATCAACAAAGTCAAAGAGAAAAAACACTTGACCATATCAATGCAATTAGCAAGAACTTTTGATGAGGTCAAACACTACTCTTTTTTTTTTTTTTGGCAGGACCGGGGTTCAAACTCACAACCTTGCACTTGCCAGGCAGGCACTTGTGCCACGGAGCTATTTCCTCATCCCCTAACCACTTATTCTTGATAAAAAAAAAAAAAAAAAAGAAAATCTGCATAAAATCAGAATAGATAATCTTCATCTCACCCTGATAAAAGCCATCTGTGACAAACCAATTGCCAACATCATGTTAAATGAACATAAAATTAAAGCTTTAATTCTAAAATCAGAGATAAGCTAAGGATGTCCACTGTCTTCAGGCTAGGCAGAGCAACTGGACAAGTGAGGGGAATGCTAGGAATAAGGGCAGGAAAGGTAGAAGTTATACTATCATTATTTTCAGATGACATGATATTCTACATAGAAGACCCTTAAACTTTCATTAAAAGACTTCTAGATTTAATAACTAAGTCCACTAACATAGCTGGATACAAAGTCAACATTGAAAAATCAATAGCTTTTCTATAGAAAAAAACAATAAACCCATAAAGAGAAATAAAGGAAACCAAATCCTTCAAAATAACATCCAAAGGAATGAAATACTTAGGAATCAACATAACAAAGGAAAGATCTAGATACTGAAAATTACAATACTGTGAAAAAGGAGATCAGAGAGGATAGGATATAATAAAATGGGGAAAGATAGCTCTTGCTTATGGATAGGAAGAAAATAGTGAAAATAGCCATGTTCCCTGAATTATTATGCAGATTTAATGCAATCCCAACCAAAATATTATTAGCATATCTCACATAACTACAGTAAACACTCTGAAGCTTCATCTGGAACCACAAGAGACCTAAAGTAGCAAAGGCAATCCTGGGCAACAAAGGTAAGGAAGGAGGCGTCACATTCCTGACTTGAAATCATACTACAAAGCCACTGTGCTAAAGTGAGCATAGTACTGGCTGTAAAGCAGAGCTGAGGATTAGTGGAAACGATTAGAAGATGTGGAAACAATGACAAGCACACGTTATCTTTGACAAAGGGGCCAAACACATCCACCAGAAAAAGATGGCTTCCTTAATAAATGATGCTGGGAAAATCAGCTGCCTAGATGCCAAAGACAAAAACTAGACATATGTCAATCACCATGCACTAAATTAAAGTGGAAATGGAGCAAATATCTCAATATGAAATGATAAATCCTAAATTTACAGGAGAGAAGTAGGTAGAAATCTTGAAGACATAGATGTAAGTAGAGAGCTCATCATCACAACATTGGCCGAATGGAAAATGCTTCAAAGAATGAACAAGTGGGATCACACCTCATTAAAATCTTCTTGCCTGGCAAAAGAAATCACCAACAAAAATTTTACTTTCTAACAAAAATAATAGTGAAAAGATAATCCATAGAGGGAGAAATATTTTAGCCAAATGTCCCTCAAGGAAGGACTTCTGTCTGGAACATATAAAGAAATGAAAATGTCAGACCCCCCCAAATTCAAAGACTTAATGAAGAAATGGGCATCTGAAATAAATACCTACATTTTAGATGAAATTCAAATGACAAGTAAATATATGAAACAATGGTAACATCACTAGTCATTCAAGGGATGCAAATTAAAACAACACAGAGATTTCCTTGCTCCCTGGAAAGAATGACCATCATCGAGAAACCAATCAATGAAAGGACTGTGCAGAAAAAGGAACCCTTCTTCACTCCTACTGTTGGTAGAAGTGTACACTGGCAAAACTACTGTGGAATTCAGTGTGGAACTTTCTTAAAAAGATAGGATTGGTTATCCCATTCAGGCTTGTTATTTCTTTCTTAGATATTTTCCAAAAGAACTGAAAGCAATATATGCGCTCCCACGTTTATAGCAGCATACTTTGTAATGACTAAATCCTGGAAAGAGCCCAAATGCCTATCAAGCAAGGACTGAATAAAAAAAGATGTGGTCTTTTTATACAATGGAGTGTTACTCAGCCATAAGGAAAGATAAAGCTGAGAGTTTGATGGGTAAATGGATGAAACTTGAGACCATACTCAGAAAGGAAATAATTCAGACTCACATCTGTAAACATGATATTGTCTCCCTGCTGTGAGAAACTGAAAGAGTAAATAAAACCCAAACTATAAAATAGATATTGTGAAATGAGAAGAAATTATTCAAAAACAAAAGGAGGTAGGATGGCGAAAAGGGTAAAGAGCAGTGTGAAAAAGCAAAAAATTCAAGTCAGTTATGCCTCAGTTCATTGAAAGGCTCATTTGTGCTAATATCAGTTGGAGAAATTTTTATGGCCACATCTTGTACCTTGAGCAAGGTATAAGCAGGTTATAATGAGTTTTTAAAATTTAATTAATTAATTAATTAATTAATTAATTAGATACCGGGTCTTGCTATAGAACTCAGATTCATAGTGATCCTCCTGTCTTAACCTCCCCAGTGCTGGGATTACAGACATGTACCACTATGCTCAGTTTGAGGTGTGGTGCAGTGCACCCGACGTGACACTGTGGCAGTAACAGGGATCAAACTTGGATTCTTGTACTTGCCAGGCAGGTGCGTAGGCTGCTGAACTGTCTCCCGAGTCCTTGAGCAAGTACTTTAAAGATAGCAGCGTGGAATGCATTAACTATTGCCATTCTTCTACTATTTTCTTAGAAAATTTTATTTTACCTTTTTCTCATATAATATAAAAAGAAGTTAGAATATTTTGAGAGGCATGAATGACAATGTGTTTTTATTTTGTTATATTTTTAAAATATAAACATCCAGTGTACTTTTCAACCACCCTCACTTCTGCCTCAGTCCTTCCACTATTTCCTCTTCTCAGAATGTCTGTGCTGCAGTTGGGAATGAAAATGCTATCACATGCCTGTGTGCTGTAGGCTTGGTAACAGCCTGTGGGGATCGTGAGTGGTGGAACCATTTGATAGGGAGATGTAGGCAAGGAGGCCTGGTCAGTGGGAATGAGCTCTTGGAGGCCATGTCAGCAACCCCAGGCCCTTCCTCTATCTCTGCCTCCAAGCTTCAGTGAAGCAAGCAGATCTCCCTCTGTACGTTGTCTCCATGACACACTACAGTAACACAGCAGAGTAGCAAGTGATCCTGCACCTCTGAAACTATAAGCCAAGCCAATAATGTTTTCTTCCTTTGAGTTTATCAGTCTCATGTGTTTTGTCCTAAGACCACCGAGGTATCTCACCGGCCCTATGTGACACTTGTTGTGTCTGCTTGATAATGAATGTTTGAATGTTTAGGAGCATTCACTTAGACACTTGCTATCAGACATGGTAGCAAAATTTTAGGGTATTACTATAGAACAAACCTATCCAAAAGTAGCTGAAAATTTTGGAGAGCAAAATTGGAGCTGGGGAGACAGCTCAGGAGAATAAACGCTTGCCTGGCAAGTGCAAGAGCCTGAGCTCAATACTCTGATCCAGGGGGAAAAATCAGGTTAGATTTACTCAAAGCACATTTCAGCCAATATTTTCTCAACATGACAAGTATTCTATTCTCTGGTCAATCCCAAATATCCTTTATTTAATTCACACGGTATAATAGAATTTCAGAATTTCATTTCATACTTTTAAGTATAACACTGAAGACCTACTATAAGAATGGCTTAATTTGAACTCTTCACCAGGGACTTTTCCTATGACTCCACATGCTCCATAGTGGTAACACAGCAAGTAGACTGACTCAGTGTCTCTGGAATTCCCTCCCTGCTGCATTCCACCAGAGCATCTGTTGCCTGGCATTTAGTACCTGGTGCCAGGCATTTGTTGACTTGGCTTGGGTTTGGTCTGAACTTTTGCTGTTTGACTGAGTCTTGCATTTCAGAGGTTACAAACCATAAGTCACCAGGGGCTGTCTGTTCTTGTTGGGAAAGAGAGAGGTTAACAGCTTGAAAAAAAAAAAAAAAAAAAAAAAAAGAAAGAAATCTTCCAATGGGCATGTTGTCTGGGTGGTTGAAAAGGAATTCTTTTAGAAAAGCAAGGAATGTCATTTACATTTTGATCCTTTGACACCATTTTTCCTTCACACATTTCAAGCAGTAGGTAGAGAAATGGGTGCACAGTCTTGTTACCACTGATTGGAGTGTAGAGCATTGACCTACACAATTGTCTATGACAAGCAGGGGTCACTAGAGCAATCTGAGTGGTCTGTGGAAACAGGTTGAACCTGCCCATGTAGACCTGTTTTTCTTCACCATAATCTCTCATCTCCTTTAGTTCCAAGGAAAGGATTCTAGCATGTAGAACTCAAGGATGGAAAATTCTAGAAAGAAGAATCTCTGCTTAAAGTAAGAAAGAAAAGACAAAAGGTAAACTTTTATTTTAAAGGAGACAGTTTTATGGAAGTCTTTTTTATATTGTGCAAATTCCTAGTGGGCATGTGCTCGTTTATTTTGTGCTCTGTAAGAATAAATCTGCCCAGAGATCGTGTCACTGTAAGTGATAAATTAATTAACACCATGGTAATAGAGAATGCATGGAAATGAGAGCACTTCTAAGAATGGTGACAGCAAAACTTACTTTAAGAGTTAATGCTGTCAGATTAATCTACCTGTCATAAGGAGATGGTTAATGTTATTTCAAGGAAGTTTTTCAAGTTGAGTGCAATTTTTGTACTTCCAAAGCCTTAACTTTGAATGGAGATCTGATTTCTTCTTTATATCAGATTCTTTCTGTCTTCCTCATGAAAAATATTTCAAAGACTGGCTATTAAATGTTTAAAACTCTGTTCACAGGTGAAACTTCATGTTTGACATTATATAATCTGAATGAAAATATATCCTCTTTGTCCTTAAGGTTTTGTTGGTGACTCATTGTATGAACCTTTGTAAGTAACTTGCTTAGTCACCTAGCAAACATTTAATTAGATCGTGTAGGGCAATAAGCATGCAAATAAATATGTGGGGGAAACTGAAATGAACAAGGATTAAAGAGAGATCCTGGTGTTTACTGACTACCTTCTGTAGCTAAGCACTCATATAAGAACACTTCTTTGGTTGAAAATACAGATGGATGGAAAACTCAAATATTCTTCATGACTTAGAAAACATTAATCCTGCCCCCTCAGCCTTCTTCAACTTTCAACCTCTAGAAGAAAATATTCTGAATAATTTTAGCCATTTTTTGAAATTTGTTTCCAAATGATATAATGTGTTGTATGGCTATTTATCAGTTCACTGATTTGTGTTGCAATGTTTAAATGTCGTATAATGGAAGACCATCGTTGTCCTTTAACCTTGGTGCACATTTCTGTTTATCTTATTGTTTAATAAAATGAAAATTGCAGTATTAGTTCAGAGACTACGGAGTCTGTGCATTACTATGTGGGTATAAACATTACTCACTGACAAGCCATGTGGGTCCCTGGTTGTGGGGAAAGTGAGAATGAAAGCTTTTGATTGCTTGCAAGGCTTTCAGCCGCACTCTCCTCTTCTTCTCTTAACTTTGTACTTTCAAAGTCCCTCCTGCCTCCCCAGTTCTAAACCAAGTGAGAGTTTTGAAGTTACAATAAGCCTCCTCTTCGTTCCCTGTGCTATCATATCTTCCCTATCAGTTGCTACAAATCATTCCATTGTTTTCCATTCATGTGTAGAAATGTGTGCGTGTGTGCAATGTGCTTTGTTTCATTTTTATCTGCTGTTATGATTTTGGAAAGTTTTCATTTACTTATTGACATTTAATGGATTTCTGGAAATAAAACATATTTCAACCTTTTATGTATAGTAAAAGTCCAGACATTATTAAAATTCTACCTAATGATGCTGTCTGCCATTATCAATCACTATTTACAGAGGAATAAAGTAAAGATGAGAGGAATTCAGTAACACACTCTAGGTCATACAAATTATAATTCCACTAACTCACAAACATCCTGTTCATTGTGGTCTAGTGTACTTTTATTAATTGTAAGATATAGTTCCTGTTTGGAAGGGTTTAACTTATTTTTTTTTTTTTTGAGAGATAAGACATGTGTGCAGACATCAGAACATAATACAGTAAAAGTGAAGAACAAGAAAAATAAATGTGCAACAGGAATTCGGAAAAAAAGGTTTTCCTGCCTACTTCTTTGTGTATAAAACTCTACTTGGGATTTTAATATACATTTTTCAGTGTTATAGGAAATTACTTCACACATAAATCTTATCTTGTTCAGAATCCACTCCTATTCTCTGCACTCTTGGGCTCTGACAGTATTCTATGAAGTCTTTGGAGTTAAGTGGGGAATTAAAGTCATGTACATATACAGGACTACTGTCACTTACATGACATTTTAGAAAAAATACAAAAGAATTTTAACTCAATATATATCTATCTGTGCAGTGGGCATTAAAGACATTCAGGAAAGTATTTTTGCTTATATTTCTTTTTGCTTTGGATGTGAGGTTTTATATATGGGCATCCTTGAATATCACGAATAGCTTGTAAACTTATCCACATTTGTTCAGAATGGAGCTGACCTTGAGTTTTCTCTTTTGTCTTATTAGGTAACTATCACCCACATCAGTTACATTCCATGGGCCACAAGCACTAGCTACCCATGGTCCCAGGAGACAGAACTGCTGAGTTGATCAAGGCTGCCCCTAGCGTCAGCTGGCTGTGCTCCATTCCAGGCTGTGACAGCCACTCTGCATGCCACATGAGCTTGGCAGCTTCCACTAAACCACGGCCTTAGTCCACTTTGCATTGTGATGAAAGCAGGTGAGGCTAGTGCAGGAAGATAGGCGGTTTTAGTAAGCTTCCTGTTCTAGGCTGGAAGTTCGAGATCAAGCAGCCACCTCTGGCTGCACCTCCACAGGGTAAGGCTCATGAACAGTGCTGAGCAAGCAGATACAGAAAGGCTCTGTAGATACAGCGGAGGTTCTGAGAGTTGAGGAAGCCAATCTGGCTTCTAATAGTTCACTCTGTCAGTGGCTGGGCCAGCGTATGAGACCGAGTCCACTCTTGCAGGAAGGGTGCTGTATGAATCCTTTCTGGGTCCCTGGTGAACCAATCACTTCCTATGAAGCCTCACCTCTCAATACTGTTATATTTGCCAGCAGGCCTCCAGATCATGGACCCTGGAGTTGAGCTACATGCAAACCGCAGAAACTTCTGGGTAATGCCAGAACATAATGTTGTCATAAAGATTATTTAAATCAATATACACAACATACATGATGCACCAAGAGCAATGTCTGAGGCATAGAGGAGGTTGTATTGTCACCTAATCCCCTTCCAGAAGCTTCCTGCAGATGTAGTTGTAAGGGCCACCTAGACTGCCAATACTTTTTTTTTTTTTCTTTTTGTCTGTACCAAAGCTCCTGCAGTAACTGGGGTTTGATCCCTGGTGTGCTGTGCTGGTCCCACTCCAGGTGCACCACGATGGTAAATGATACTGGGCTTCGTGGCATATGCCTGTAATTCCAGCACTTGGGAGGCTGAAAATAGGGGGATTGCTATGAATCCCTTCTATTTAGTAAGACCCTGTAGACCCTGCACTAAATACAACAACAAAAAAATCTCCTTTACTATGTTCATTATTTTATTTTTCATCCATTTTCTGAGGCTCTAGCATGAGTAAAGCACACTGGGTACTGCTTAGAATGCAATGAAGAGCAAAATCAGACATACGATTACCTTCCTGGAATCCTCCTCACAGAGGAGTCATAAATCTGCTAATTAATTACAAATAAACCAAGATTACAAGTGTGAAAAGTATTGGAAAAGAGAGACATTGTGGTTTCTCGTTACATTGGAGTGCTTAAGCACTTAGCATCCAACAGAGCAAAATTGGGTGTTTCTCAAAGAACGCAAGAAGTGCTGCAATGCTAGTGCAAGGAAGGGCTGCTCCGGGCAGGAACTGAGGGCGTCCTGAGAAGCTCATTAAAACCTTCCTTTCTGATTACACCCAGAGGATGGCAATGGCTTCCTCTCTCCTCTCTCCTTGATGCAACTTGCTCCAGAGGAATGCGAAGGATGGGTGTGGCCTTCCCTAACTTGAGAGTGAAAGGAAGCAGCATACCAAACAGATGACTGCATGCCAGGGCTACAGCTGCTAATTCCCCTCCACCCTGTGGGACAACTGCTGAGCAATATTTCAAAGACAAAAGCTACTTACTGGAAAGAAGGGGAAAAATGCATAAAGCAACTTCCTCGACTGGAGGTTTGGATAAGAGAAGAGCACATTTTAAATCTGCATTTATGACAGATATATAGGCATCTGTGCCCAGGTGTCCCAAAGCCCTGTGGACATTTATACACTGAGCACACTCAGGTTCTCAGAGCATTTGGTAGGAGACTTGCATATGAAGGCCATTCAAAAGTCATTTTTGTCTGCAGCATATGCAGCATCAGAAAGCTGTTGATGCGAATTATGTGCCGCATTCTCTCTGCAGTTCTGCACTCGCAGGCCTAGAAAGGGCAGTGGTCTCCCATTGAACTTTTGTTAACTATTAATCTCAGAAAAATAGATAACCCTTCAGCATTTCTTCAGAAATTAAATGTGGACAGCAAGGGTTCCAAATACCAATGGCTTACAAAAAGTTTAAATAGGGTTGAACTCAAGAGATCCACTGGACAACTTGGTGGTGACTGCAGTAGGTATCAAGATATTATCTATTTGAAAATTGCTAAGTAGGTTCTATGTGTTCTCATCTCCTAGAAGAGGAAGCATGTGATGCATCTATAAGCTGGCTTAGTTTAGTTACTCCACAATATTTCAAGGCTTCATATTATATACCATTAAGTACATAAAATGTTGTCAATAAAATAAAAAAGTTGATAATTTTTTGCATGAATCTGTCTATCTATCTATCTATCTATCTATCTATCTATCTATCTATCTAGTACCTCCAAGTAATATGAGTGAAATATTATAATTCCTAACCTGCTAGATATCTGATACATCAACTTTGTATTCACTAAAATTAAAAAAAAAAAAAAAAGAATTCTAAGGAATAATGGCGGCTTGGGTGGAGCAGAAAAATTGTATTGAGGGAAAGGTAGCTTCTGCCTAAGAAAGACAGAAAAGAACCTAGAAAGTGGGTTGTCCACAGGCCCACTTCTCAAAGGAAGATTTATAGGACAAATTTATGAAGCGGTATGAAATCACGAGGTGGATTTCAGGTAGGGCAAAAGTATGGACAACCTATAAGATTATAAGTGCAGTTGCTTTGGTAACATTGATCCAATGGGGAAGCATGTCATGTCACAAGGTGGATATAGGGTGAGTGAAAACTAGGATGAAACAATAAGATTTTAAGGACAGCCACTTAGGTATTATTGATCTAACAGGGAAGCAAGTCACAGCAATTGTGCATGGAAAGAACAAGGACCTTTTCTGGAAAGTAAAGGCCAAAGTCCTGGTTCCCCACTCAGATGATTAGTTCGCTTTAGAATATCCATCATTATTGTTTATCCCTGGGGAAGCAGGTAGAGTTTCTTTCTCTTTGTCTTGAGGTCTACGTTCAAGCAATGAATGCACCTCCACCCATGGTTGGAAGGTGTTCTCATCTTCTACACTGACTCCTTCCAGAGCCCAGCCCTGTCTGAGTGCCTATCATATTTCTAGCTAACTCAACTGTCTGTAGTGTATCTATTTATCACCTAGTGCTCTAACATTCTGTCTCTTCTTTTAAGCTTTTGCTTCACCAGTGGTGAGCAAAAAAGTTAAGGGATTATTTCCTGAGTGCCTACTAAGAGTTAGCCAGAAACGTCCTTGAGCTCATGAAGATTGCAATCTATAAGTGGAAACGGATATGAAACATAAAATGAGAAGTATGATGAGCATCAAGAAAGGATGCACATAGGATGACATGGAACCACCCAAAGATGGCAGTGGTAGCAATGCCTAAGATTAATTTTATGGTTCCATGCAGAGTTCCAAGGGATTTATACATTTTTTTAATTTTAATGCACATATCATAGCAGTGAGGCAAGTTACCATCACTTTTCATTGCATAGATGAGAACATTAAGGTTGTCCAGATAGAAAAGTTGTAAAGCATTTAAACTTCACAAGTGTTTGCAAGGAGGGCTTTAACGATGATAGGATCACGGTGAACTGTATTTACCAAATGATTAATCCATTGATGAATTCATAGCTAAATGTGCTGTTAGGAAGCAGAGCCCAGTTGGAAGAGCTGGGCTGGGGAGGAGCTGTGGAGAGCAGATCTCTGGCGTTCGCTCTTCCCGTCTCTATGCATCCTGACTACGGTGAGCTGAACAGCTTTGCTCTGCCCCTCTCTCAGCTGTGCTGCTTCTAACTTGGAGCCAGTCATCCATGGACTGAAACTGTGAGCCCAACACCTTGTCTCCCTAAGATGCACGTGTCAGGGGTTTGCTCTGTGCCAATAAAGGACTCTTACCTAGTGAGCCTCTTACTTAGCTAGAGGAATGGTCTTTTTCCTTCATAATGTGTTACTTCTATGACTTGGATATTTCCGTGTTGTGGTGATTGACATTGTGTCAAGTTGAGATGTCAGAAGATTGGTTGGATGGGCTTGGTAATACCACAACTCAGGGCGTGGCAGCCCCACCCTAACACATAGATGGACTGCCCTAGAGTGACTCAGCTCAAAAGGGTATATAAAGAGGTTGAGGAAGTCTTCTGCAATCCCCTTCCTTGGAGGAGTTCTGATATTCGTCACACCACTTCATAGCTGCATCGCTTCAGAGGAGCTCGATCTTTGCAGCTGGGCCACTTTGGAGGAGCTCTGACCTTCGAGGTGGAGTTCCAGGCTTCATAGTCAGCATGGAAGGAAGGAGAGAAGCTTGGTAGAATCCACAACTGCTGCTCCTCCTTCTTCTGCTCTCCACCACCATGAGCTACTGTCTTCCATCTTGGAGCCAGCCAAGCACGGACTGAAACCTCCAGAAACTGTCTGCTATAATTTTCCTTTCCTTCCTTAATTTTTGGTGTTGGGTATTTAGTCCCAGCGTTGAATGAAAAGTAGTGGAGACATGGGTTCAGCATCATCTTCTTGCTGCATCACTGCTGTTGGAACCTGATATTCCTTTGTCTTAACTCCACCCAGCCAGACAGTCATAGTTGTGGGGCACTCAAGTAGCATGTTCTTTAATAAGACCTGGTCACAAAACTATTTGACCTGGACGAGTCTCACAGGAGTCTCATTCTTGGTCTGTGGAAACCTGAGTTGACCAGAGTCTGAATGGCTCATTGGGCAACAAATCACCTACAGAGACTTGTCTGTTTCATATGTGCCCCATGGTATTGGTTTTGAGCCCTTCTTTTCATTACAAGGAATTTGAGGACTGTCACTCTCTCCAATAACAAGAGTAGCCTCCTGTGAGAGAATGTAAGGAGATCAGCGTGAAGAGGCAGAGCCACCACACAGTAAGCATCAGTGTAGAATAAGCCAACTTTAAGGTAGGCCCGGTGAGTTATCTCCACGAAGCTCAGGGACTATTTCCAAAGTGCTTTTCATATCAATTCTCTGTACATCAGTCAAGATCCAACCAGGAAAACTTCTTCAAGTACTTTAGGAGAGAGATTTTCATATAAGGAATTTGTTGTGATGGTGATGGAAAAGGTGAGAAATCAAACAGGAGACAGTGAGGCCACCCACTGCTAGCCATAGCAGGAAGCCACAGTGAACCCTGGGCTGGAGGGACAAAGGGAGGAAGTGGGGCTCCCAGAGGCGAGGCGGGGTCGTTGACTGGAAGCCAGGACAGTGGCACGTGTGCATGGAGGTATCAGAGCCAAGGAGGAAACGCAGCTGCTGCTGGAAGAGTCACCTGAGGCCCAGAGGGAAAAAGGATCTGAATTCTTCTTCCAGCTTTTTGGTTTCCTGTCGATAAACAGCAGTGGCTAAAGCTAATCAAAAGCCAGCTTGCAAGGAAGCTTAGTGGACATAGCCCAGAGAACAGAGCCCTTCTGTGGAATTGCACAGAGACCCTGCCCTGCTCACACTGAGATCGTCAGCTCCCCTTTCCTGGACTGCTACACACTCTCCATGACACTTCTCCCTGACCCAAGACTCTGCATTTCCCTTTCATTCTGCTGCAGCTAGAGTGATGTTGGGAAAATATGGGAGTGTATGTTGAGGCTTTGTGAAGCTTAGGCTTTTCACTTATCAATGTAGGAAAACCTTGTCTCGGGTCCCTGTCCTCTTCCTTGGCTGTATTTACCACAACTTGCACAATGGCTTGAGTGCAATGGAGGTTTCTGTGGGCACAGAGTAGTGTCGGCTACTTACGTGTTTGTCAATGCTGGGACATTGGAAGAAGACTCCCTTGCCAGATGTCAGGAACTTCATGGAGAGGGTGGCAGGAATGCCTAGTAAAGGTGCCATGCCCACAGCTCCAGAATGCTCCTAAAGGGTAGGAGGGGATCCAGCAAGTACACAGAAGACTTTGCTTAGAACCTGCTAGGAAACTGATGGGAAGAGATGCAGAATGGTTTGGAAAAGATACCAACTAGGCACGACATAAACCAGTGAGAATGGCGTGACTCTTAATGAAGTCCATCTGATTAGATAAATTTGAAGACAGTGAAATTATATTTTATAGCAAAACTCAATGTCCAAATGTGTTGCTTAGGCTACTATTACTAAAACCAACTTACTAATCCAGTCCACATTTACCAATCATATAGTCTGCTAGATACCTCTGCTTGATTCCTAGCAGAAAATACGATCATGAAAGGCTCACTTGTGATAGGCCCTGGAAGTTGTTTTCTGGGGGCTGAATCAAAATGAATGATATATTTATATATTTCCCTCGTAGGGAATAATCAGGTTCTAGAAGATACAGGGACTATGACAAGCAGTACAAATTGTGACCCTGAGAAATTAAAGAGAATTTCCATGAACTTTCTGTAGTTTCTAGATTTTTAAAAATGTCTGCATTGGCTGTCCAGTTTGCTTATGCAGAATACAGCAGCTGAGGGTTCAGTCCCCAGCATGCTGTGCCAGCCCCACCCCTGGGGCATGCTGAGATGGTGATTGAGACTGGGCGTGGTAGTTCAGGCCTGTAATCCCAATGCTTGGGAGACTGAAAGCAGGAGAATCACTACTAGTCAGATCTATGTAGTGAGACCCTGTAGACTTTGTACTAAAAAAAAAAAAAAAAAAAATCTATATTGGTCATGATCATACCTCAGGACATGTAAATCTTCTTTAAGCTTCTTTAGTGTCTTTCTGAAATGTCATTCTCCCTTACTATGAGATTAGAGGGTAATAGTTCAATACTGGAAAGAAAACATTTATTGAAGTAACAATGTATTGAGCCCTAGATAGATTACATAATGTGCTCACTTTGTTGCCATAATATTCCTCAAACAGTTGAGCAAAATGAAGCTTAACAGGCTAAGTGATTTACCCAAATTTTCATAGCCAGTGAAAGAATTGTCTTCAGACACAGGCTCCCTTCTAGGACCCTACATTTTTCATCTGTTGGTAGGCAATTTCAAATCAGAATTACTTAGTACTGAATTCAGGTCCCTACACTAAGAATATGAAATAAGATTTGGCTGTATTTCTAAATAGAATCCTCCTGAAATTCTATATACAGATCCCTGGAGTTCTTTCAGAAACTTTATTTCACATTGAATTGTAAGTACCATTTAATCTGTATCTCTGAAACTTCAGATATGACTATTACATCTTTAATCTACACAGTGTTGGGAAAACTGTATTTATTATCTTATCTCAAGCCTTCAGCAGGACATACCGGTTAGTAAATATGATGGTTCTATTTTGGGACATGCCTTGGGCTTGTAGATCCTGAGATGGAAATAAATAGGCAGTATGTGTTTGGCAGTGCTGTTGAGAATTAATCCCACAGAAAAGGGAAAAGGAGCTGGGCTCACGGAAGGGAAAATCTGAGACAGGCAAAAATCTTACCAAGAGATTATTCGAGCTGCGTGGAAGAGCAGAGGCCAGGATGACCACTCTGATCTGGGCTGGTTTGGAAACAGGAGGTTTCTTGTGCTAACCAGGTACTGGATCTTGAAGACTCATTCCTGGAGGGAGGTGTGACTAGGAGTGAGACTGAAGAAAAGGAATCTCAAAGCAGGACTGACAGGGATTTACATTTTATAGACCATTTCCAAAAGTATCAGGGCATTCACCACAGTAAGAAATGTGATTTCCATTACTTATTTATTTACTTATTTAATATAGTTGGTACAGGGTTGTGCTACACCTCTTGGACTCACAGTGATCCTCCTGTTTCAGCCTCCTCAGTTCTGGAATTACAGGCATGCACCGCCATGCCCAGGCTCACTGGCTAGCTCGGCACAGGGCCGGCAGGACATGTGGTAACGAGGTTGAAATCTGGGTCCTTGCACTTGCTAGGCAGATGCTAAGACTGCTGAGCTATCTCTCTAGCCTAAGAAATGTAATTTTTAATAAACCTTTGAATATAGAAAAAATGTGCTTAAAGAATTATAAGGAATGGTGAAACACATGAATATACAAATATGTGAATGAATATTTAGTGTATGTAATTATAAAATGCATGTATGTTGTACAGGCAGGTGGGATAGGTACCCAAGGGCATGAGGTGACAGGGAGACTTGAGGGAATGAGTTCATTGCTCAGTGCAGTGCTTATCGGGAAAATGTGGGGTGCCTGTCTCCTGTTAAAAGGGAACTAAACCTTGGACTCCAAGAGGCTTTTCTTTTTTAATTTTTAAAGAATGAAAAATAGGTATAGAAGAAAAAACAGCATTCGAAATGATATAAGGTTTTACTAGACAAAGTATTAGGAATTCATCAGTGGTTGCTGTACTGCAAGATACTATCTGAACAACAAACTTGAGGATAGCATCAAGGGGTTTTTCCAACTCTTACTGAAAGACTAGGAGGTAGTCCTGTGGTACCATTCAAGAGAAGGTGAAGAGTGGTCACGTGACTGTGTGCCTAGTACTGGGTGCGTAAGATATGCTAAGCTAATAGAATTTGCTTTCATATATCAATTAGTTCTGGAAGCTCACACTAAGAGAAGACAGGAAAATTATAAAATTAACCTGTGGTAAAAATGAGTACTTTAAAAAAAAATAACCTCTTGTTCTTCACGATGCTGCATCAGCCCACCTTCTATTTACTTGGTAGCTTTCTTTCTGTTTTTATCAATACCTAGTTATATCCTAGAACCCTGACAAAGCATGTTAGTCAAGAAATGAACACAGCTGACCACAGTTGCTAAGTCTAGTCTCCACATATCCTGGTTGGAAGGAAGGTAGGCTTAGGTGTTCATTCTCTTTGAGTTCAGTACATGGATACTGGGAAACTCAGCTGTGCTCTCACTCTTTCCATCCCTGCCTCCGACTCAGCACTGAAGTATACTTGAAGCCTTACTGGCTCCTTGAAGTGCAGTCCCTGGTTTCCAGTGCTCAAGAGGCAGGTTTACTACATGTATGTTGACTAAAAGCACAAATGGCTTCAATCTTGTTATAGTTTGTCCCCAAGGCCTTATGTGATCATAGGGCTTTTCAGAGGAGCCTAAATCTAGAGTGTGTGGGGTTGGACTAAGGGTATGTGATGACTTAATCAGCCCACTCATTGGCTTAGCACTAATCTCAGAAGTCTGGACAAGATAAAAGGGGAAGAAAGACATTAACTTTCTTGCTGCTTTCACTGTATTCTGCCTGCCAAGAGCTATTCCCTGCGTAGCTGCCCTGCCTTGCAGCCTGCTGATTACGGACGAAGGCCTCTACAAACTGTGAGCTATGAAGACCTCTCGCTTTAACTTGGGGTGTCAGATATTTTGTCTCAGCAACGGCAGCAAAGTAACTAAGGTAAATCTATTCAGGTGGTATTGTAATAGACAAAAAAAAAAAAAAAAGGATGCCACAGAGGACAAGGCTGTGCCATGAGTGCAGATGCGCAAAGAAATCTGGAGAATATTTTCCACCTAAAGTTAAATTCAAGGGCTGGCGAGATAGCCCTGTGGGTTCAGCACCTGCTTAGGCATGCGCAAGGACCAGGGTTCAAACTCAGGCTCCACACCCAGGTACACTGAACCAGCCACTGAAACTGCCTGTGGTGGTGCATACCTGTAATCCCAGCACTGGGAAGGCTGAAAATAAGAGTATCACTAGGAGTCTGAGCTGCATAGCAAGACCCTGTATCAAATATATTGAAAAAATAGTAAAGTGAAATTTACCTTCATTGTTAGTATTTTTTTTTGAACTTCTGGACTATGAATTATATATGATTTCATTATATAAGGAAATTTCAGGCATGCTTCCAAGGTAGTAAATGAATCAAATATGTTTCTTTAGATTTGCAAAGTTTAGCTATTATCCTCATTCATTCATTGTGTCAGTCAGCCCAAGGTCACGATTCATTTGTGCAAGAAATTGTGCATGTCTAGGTATCCCAGGTACTTGCTCTAAGGCTGGGGCACAGAACTGTTACCGTGATGTTTAAAAATTGAGAGTGGGGCTGAAGGTCCCCTTTGGTAGGAGATAGCAGGCTAAGCTTATATAAGGCCCTGAACTCAACCCCCAGCACGTACTCACGCGTGCATATGTGAGCGCGCACACACACACATCACCACTACCCCAGAATCAACAACAACAGAGAAGAACAAATATCTTAATATCTAGGATGATAGACTTCCAGTTGGTTTGATTAACATGATAGTGAAATAGCAGATAGCTGGGCCTCTGTTCTGTTTTTTTTTTTTTCTTTTCTTTTCTTAGTTTCCTCAAAAACAGTGTCACTTTAATCCAGCAGTGTGTCTTTCTTCTTCCTTCTCTCTTACTCTGCAAAATCCTCCTTGGAGAGAGTACTCTAACTAATCTCTTTCAGTGTATTTAAAATTTTAATAAACTTTCATTATCTGGTTCTGATTCCTTTTCTAAGACTTGTAATCTTATCTCATTTTTTTCGAGTTTGTGTCCCTGTTGTATATTAGAAATGACATTTATCTTAACCTGTAATATTTTACTAGGGTTGATGTGTTCTAGAGGCTCATTGCCATGTGCCAGTAGACCTATTTCATTGGTGTTGCTGTTGTTGTTGACTGGCTTTGTGGCCATGTGTCAAGCTCCCTGAACTGCAACTTTTCCATTTATAAAATAGGATAATAACACTGGCCTCCCACACGCCTTGAATGCTGGGAGAATTAAAAAGACAACATTTGCAAAGTGCTTATAAAAACATGGAGTCTTTCATCTAAGGAAGGAGCTCAGAGTGTTATTATTTTTGTTGCTATTGATGGCCACGTTCCCACGTGGCTTTATTTTTATGGTGTGCTTACTGGGTTAGCATTGGATCATAGACTTGAGAGGCAGTCGAGATTTAGCAGGTCATCTGGTTCAAACTCATTATAGAAGTCTTCCTCTGCCACAAGCTGTTGTTCTTTGGTCTTTGCACTTTTAAGCCTCAAAGCTTCAAACCCTGCGTGGTCCATTTCTTCCTGCTTGACAGCAGAGCTGTTGCTAAGAGCAGTTTCAATGGCAACTTTCGATGTAGAAGTTTTCTTAATGACAAGCAGTTGGGGCATGAGTTTGCAACAGGAGAAAAGTTTTGCCCAACATGAGGGTTACAGTTTTTTGAGGACCATTTTATTGTTGTCCTGGGAAAACAGAGTCACCAATCACTAGTGCTTCTGATGATGTTCTTTACAATGTTTGTCCCAAATGTTACATCTCAGCATTTCCTCACTGCTGCCTCAAGGGACAGACACAGTCTTACTTTCAGATATCTCATTTCAAATGCAGTTAATTTGCTTTAAATTCCATCCAGGAGATTAATTTAAAGGAATGTGTTTGCTTCAATCTTGTGTGCTGCATGATTTGCTTTTGGCAAGTCTATAAGCTTTGGCTGAGTATCACAGATTTTTTAAACAAATGCCAGTACAGAAATATTTATTAAATTAATAAGTGAATTATTCATATCATCTGTAACACATTTTTATCTAATTCAGTGAGAAATAGTTCCATCAGTTGTTTTGGATTGGTCTGTCTGTCTATCTATCTATCTATCTATCTATCTATGTATCTATCTCTATCCATCATCTATCATCTATGAATAAAGTGCTGCAAAGTATGCCTACTTATGATATTAACACCACTGCTATCCGGACAGACAGAAGCATCAGCCAAATGATACTTAGATGTGTTTCAAAAATCGGCCCCTTGCTCTCTGTGAGGAGCTGAGAATAGAGGCATAAGGCAAATGAATGTATTTCTCCTCTACTAAAGCTTTCTGGCCACTTCAGCCAGGAAGAATTTTTTTTTTTCCTTCAGCAAGTTCATTTTTCATTCTTTTGAGAGAGAGGAAAAAAAGTAAGGTCAAAATTAAATCAAACTATTACTAATTTACTTTCTTCTGACTATGGTCATTTAATTAATTATTTGAACATATTAACTCATCAAATAAAACTAAACTTTTGTGTGCTAATGATTATTATTATTTTTAAAAAATGTATTTAATACAAGGATACAGGGTCTCACTACGCAGATCAGACTCATAGCAATCCTGCTGTTTGCAGCCTCCCAAGCGCTGGGATTACAGGTGAATCCTTCTATTATAAGATGTGTGAGAAATTTAAACCTGTATCTTCATTTAAAACTTTTTGAATGTTTATCTCTCAACATTGGATTATAGAGCATTTGGCATTTCAAATATTTTTATGTGGTGTGTGTCCAGATCATGACATTGCTTGCAGTGAACTTTCTGGATTCTCTGCAATTAAATTGCTTTTGTCTCAGCTCGGTAGCTGGGTAGGGAGAGAGGCGGGGCTGGTTCCCTTGCTGACTCAGCAGGAAGGAGCCCTGTAATACCAACTAATTGTTCCTTTGATGTGTGGTGTGGTTAACATGCTTAAGATATTTAACTCAAGATGAGTTGAGTACCAGACTGGAGAAAGGGAAGTAAAATTGCTTTATGTATGATAGAACATGATCCATCAAATCTCAGTCTAGACTGCCATTTTTTTCTTCACTTTTTTGTTTTTTCAAGCTTCACACAAGTGTGGAAGCACCTAATGAGCAAATTCCTGGCCTAGACATACGAAAGCAAATGATGTCACTGTAAGTCTGTGACTCACCTTCCCTGTTACGGTTTTCTCTTCCAGATAACTGAGAAATAAACATTTTGGGGGAAAAATAATGCCAAAATGTAATTATCACTTTGAACAAGCATGTGCTTTAATGCTCTTGGACTTATAATAACATTAATTTATTAATTTGATAGATTTCATTTAGGGCATACCAAATTATCAGTTGCCACTATTCTCATTTCTATAAGAAATAGTCCTGTTAGGGCAAGCCCAGGGGTTTTCAAGGAGGAGTATGGAGCCTGAAATTGAGTTTTATTAATTTCATTCCTGTACATAGTCACCAATTTACTGCAGTGAACTTCTATACAGTGGAAAATTATTACCTATTTATAGATCTCAGCAGCTTAACATGGGAAGAACTTTGAACAGTCGAGGATTTAACATTCTGTTAAATTTGGTCCTTGGATGTATGATCCCAGGTTCTATTATCTCTGATTTGGAGATAACTGAGTAGTAAACCCGGGATACAGGACAGAGCGAGGAGCCCTGTGGTCGTGGCCTTATGCACAGTTCTGGCAGCAGGTGGATGAGAAAGAGCACGGATTATAGCGGGAGGCAGGGGCGATTGGTGGTTTCATGCTCTCAGGTGAACATGACACGTGGAAAGATGAAATGAGATGATAAGATGCTGCGAAAATGCCACCAACACGTCGGTTTTGTGTCTCCTATACGTGCGCGTATTTGATTGGATTCGAATTCACATTAATGCACACTTTCTCCAGCTCTCCCTTTGGCAATCTAAACTGATTTTTATAATAGTAGTCAATGGTTTTGTATGTCTTTCCCTAAAGACAGTTGCATGGTCTTCCCTTTTCCTGAACTGAGATGTCCCCAGGTGCAATGGACATATGCTAGCAAAGGTTTCCAGGCCATGTCCTCATGGGGCAGAACTTAGCAGGTGTGTAGATGCAGTCCTTGTCTTCTACAGATGCTCCTCCTTCTCCTCCTCCTCCACCTTCCCCTCCTCCTCCCCTCCTCACCTGATTCATGTTTGCCTGGGCTCCCACTTCTTCCTGTTCTCTATTTGAGTTTGGTTTTTCTTTCACTGTCCCAGCAAAAAATGCTTTGACCTCCAACTGAACGTCTTCAGAATTGTCTGCGGCTCCCCTTGCACATTACTTACTTCCACGGTTTTGACATCTTGTAACTCCCGGGCTCCTTTTTTTTATCTCCATCAAGACATTCACTTCTGACTTCCCACACTCGCCAGAGCTCTCCGATGCTTTTTCAGCTAATCTCTTCCTTTAGCAGCCTTGCCCTGTGTACCAACTTGTACAGCCTCATTTCATTTATTGGCAAAGTAATAACTCTCCCATAACTTCAAGATTCTCTTTGCTCCTAGGGATGCAAATATTAACCAAGATTAACTCATTTTTCTTCCTAACAATTGAAATGTTCGAAGACTTCTACAAGAGAACCTGAGTATCCGTCAAATATTGCCCTCTTCATCTTTCATGTCATATGTATGAAAGCAAAAGAAACATAGGTAGATGACACCAGTCATGCAATTTTAAGATTCAAACTTGAAGCAAAGGCTGATTGCTTGTGTCCTGTGTATAGCCAAGAGAACGGGCTCAAGTCTCACTGTGACTCAGAAGCAAGATCTCTTTTCACTCCGCATTCTCCTTCCTTTTGGAATAGTTAATTCAACATAATTACATTATTTTTGATTTATTTCAATAATATTTAAATAACAATGTATGATAATTAAATCTGAGAATAGGTGGCAGAAGGAGTGCTTTTTGTCCTTGAGGAGGTGGGTACGTGAACTTAAGTGCTATCATAAAACACATATCTTGACTGATGCATGAAAGCTTTGATCTGACGGTGAGGGCTGGGGCGGGCACGCGTGGCGGAGGCACCCGTGCCTCTGCAGGAATCCTTGAGCTATTCTTGCTCACTCCTGACCCATAATTTCAGTGTCTATTTTCAGGTCTAATTTAGTTTCTAAAGACCTCACCTTATAGTTTAAGAGGGTCTTTTCTGGATGACACTGGAGTATGCACATACTGTGAAGCCTCAGAGGAATCCCACGATTGTGGTGGCTGGCTCTGGGGAACCCCACCCTTCCTAGAATCACTGAACTCTTCCCTTGTAGAAAATTACATAAACACTTGACAGTTTCCTTCTGTCCTCAGAACCCTATTTGTCTGCCAAGATTATGCTTATTAGGGCTGAAAGTTTGGTCCGTTGCAATCTCCGTTAAAACACTGTTGGCTGCACTTTAAAAGAAATCATCTTTTTATTTTTTAAAGAAAACAAGAAATAGTTTTAAAGACATTATAAATGACACAGAATTTCACTAAACAAAATAATAGGAATTCAACAATGGTTGTTATATTGTACATTGTTGTCTTCAAATTAGTCATTCAGATTATCAGATAAAACATGCAAAATTGGCCTAAAACTAAAAAAAAAAAAAAAAAACAAAAAAACCAGAAAGGCTTTTATAAATAAATGAAATAAATGCATACAACTAGAATCCATAGTGATAAGTGAAATAAATCAGACCTCAACATGTAAATGTCCTATTGCCTCCATAGTGTAAGAACATGAAAGAGTAAATAAAATCTGAGTGGCTGCACTTTTTTTTCTGACTGCTGATTCCTAATCTCATGGTTTGCTCAGGTCTCTGGGATCAAATACTGGCCTCAGAGTTGTCAGCATGGAGGACGGGGTGTGCTGGTGACTTTTCCATCTGCACAGCATGCCTTGCCATGGGGTGGCCCCAGGGGAGCCTCCCTGCTTCTTCTATGCTCACTGAAAGCTTTTTTGTCAAATCTGGGCTGAACAGAAACTCAAAGGGTATAAAAGGGCCGCCCCCTGCATGAGGACCATCAATAGTGCTATGCAGGACACATGTCCAGTACCAGAGGCAATGGTCTCTTTCCTGGTATCCATGTGCAATTCCCCATTCCTTACCTCTGGACAGAATTTCTACTAGGGAGGGGTACAAAACTAGGCAAGTTGCACTACCTCCTTACTTCCATTAAATAACTTTTATCTTGGTCCAGTAGCTCCGTATTACCATATTGCTTTTAGAAATAAAAATGTTCTTTTTTTGATATGTAAATAGTGCACAACTGTTTGTGTCTCCCTCCAGACATCCCCATCTGTTGCAGATGGGATTATAATGAGATACTGATAGAGAAGTTTAGAGTATGGAGTATATATTATTGGAAATCCTTGGGAACCATGTCTGAAGAGGTGGAAGAAGAATAAAAAGAAAAAAGAAGGAAAAGAGAAGGGAGACAGGGAGGAAGAGGAGGAAGAGGAGGAGAAGGAGGAGGAGGAGAAGAAGAAAGAGAAACAAGAACAAAAAAAGAAGGAGAAGGTGGAGGAAAAGAAGAAGAAGAAGAAGAAGAAGAAGAAGAAGAAGAAGAAGAAGAAGAAGAAGAAGAAGAAGAAGAAGAAGAAGAAGAAGAAGAAGAAGAAGATTGGTTAGAAGGAGATATTGAGCTGAGATACAAACACAAAATCTGCTTTGATCAATTCCATAGAGATCTTCAGACCTAAAACAGGACCCCTTTTGAAGGGGTCCTGAGTTGAACTAGGATGACCATGTCTTTAGACTTCTCTGTTAGGCACTGGCTACAAAAACCAGTGCTTAGCCTCAATAGCACAGAGCAAGCGGACACTCATTAGCA
This sequence comes from Myocastor coypus, assembly GCA_004027025.1. Taxonomy (NCBI): domain Eukaryota; kingdom Metazoa; phylum Chordata; class Mammalia; order Rodentia; family Myocastoridae; genus Myocastor; species Myocastor coypus. The sequence continues at coordinate 81,548 of PVJA010001457.1, read as the reverse complement.
GAAGCCACCTCTGAAGAGCCTGACAGCTATTCGTCTTCTAAAAGCATTTAAGGACCCAGAAAAAGAAGTCTTTTACTAAAGAAAGCCCTGGTGGTATATCACACTGTCTACCATACTTGATCACTCAGACCATTCAGATGTGCTTGTCAATGTTTTTAGGTACAGGAAGCACCTCTTGAAATTCTGTTGGAGTTTTCTTCTTGATATAGAGAGATAATGCAAAGTAGTGGGCCAAGCCATAGTCAGTGTTCCAGCTGGGCTCAGGGTCACAACGTTAAACTCTTTATCTCCCTCTTTCACTGATGATCCTATGTTCTTCCCATTTTCATCTAGCATCCTGTTGGTCCCAGTAGCTTACCTGATGGTAGCTTACCTGATGGTATAACCTGAGTCACCAACCTTCTGACATTTTGCTCTGTGCCCTTTGTACTGCACATTTCCATTTGCTATCATTACGGGGCCAAATGCTCAGAAGTGCTCACGCTACCTACATACCATATTTACTCATGCCTGGCCACTGCATTAATAGTAGCCCTCCCTGGTCAGAACAGTGGCTTCCTTTTGCCACCTGGTTCCTTGTCTTCATCAGCCTAATGCAATCAGAGCTCGTAATACAGTGGGATTGCTACTGTGTACAACAGAAATGTTCTCCCTTTGAGAACTAGAGTCATGAAATGCAGGAATCCAGAGTAGCAGAGAAGGTGAGCATAATTTATTCAAGTAGGTTGCTGGGTGAGGTGAAAGGTAAGACCACTTCAGCTTCCACCTCTTACTTTCCAGAATTATGCATCTGGGAGCGGGGAGACCACAGCACCACGTGAAGATGCCAGTTACTTTTCTCTCACTGCTGAGACAAAGTGCCCAGCCCCCAAAATTAAGGAAGGAGAGGTTTGCTTAGCTCATGTTTGTGTAGGTTTCAATCCATAATCAACCGGCTTCAAGGTAGGGTGGCCTGGCACGGGGGCAAGAGCTCAAGGCAGCAGAAGACAGCAAAAGCAGCAAGAGTGAAAGGAAGGGGAGCAGGTCTCTTCTCCTCCCTCACGTTGTAAGCAGGCTACCCCATGCCCAGGATGGGTGTAGCATCCAAACCTTTTCCTTGCCTTCCTCTTACACAGGCTCAGGATGTTTACAAAGTGAGGACCCTGCCCCTTCCTGAGTCACTTAGTGAAGTTTCTAATTTCTGAAGTTGACACATTGTATTAACCATTCCAGAAGGTCTTTGAATAAAAATATACAGGAGTTTTGATTGCTTTCCCATTAGATCTTTACACAGTTATTGTAATACCCAGAGGGTCTCATGACTATGATCTGACTTTCACACCTCTACCACATCGTCAATGCCCTCAATGCCCTCAGTGTTATACGAGATCTCACCTCAGTTACTCAAACTCTCTGAAAATCCTTGGACAGTGGTGCTGTTCACACAAAAAACAAAGCGAAGGGAAGGGAAGCTCATCTTGTTAGACTCATTCATAGCCTTCATCCTTGCCATCTTAGCAATTTTTGTTGCTTACCATTGTGCCAACTTTCACGTAGATAATAACAAAAGCAAGTTTATGTGTTAGCTACTTGAGTCGCTTTGACTGTAAGGCTACTACTGGCTCTAAGGCTTCTCATTGAGTGCTGCTCTATGGCTATATTGTCTGATCCAAGGAGTTTTATAATGTGAGCACAATCTCATCTTTGCTACTCCTCTAGTCTCCTTGTTCCTGTTCTTTTTGTTTTCCTCTCTCAAGGTTCTGATTAGGTGGCCAAAGCTATGTGTCTCTACAATAAGCAAACTGTGTGGTGTAGGAACATAGCTGCTTATCTTTTTGGGACTTGTGGAGATGTGCAGGTTTAAATACTGAGGAAAAACTTTTCAGATGACAAATTTACCCTTAATAAGATCAACTGTGCCTTATCCAGCCACATGTTACAGGCTCAAAGTCCTGCTGCTTCACATTGGCAAGGTCTCGACATCTCCTTTGGGTTTTGATGCCTTTCCTTCCATACCGGGGGTGGCATGTCTCGCAGGTTTGGTTGCTCTGCAGAGTAGCTGAGCTGTCTTCTACACAGCCAGAAAGGGAAGCGGGGGCACATGCCAAGGAAACCAGCCGTTATCTTGCAGCAGCAGGGCTCCAGCTTTTTCTTCCTGTGAGATGGGGTGGGAGAGGTGGCAGCTCTTGGTGGAGGTGCAAGTGCTTCTGAAAGAAATATCCTAGGCTTTTAAGGTATCTAAAGATTCAACACTTTTGTGAACCTTTATGTAGATCTTTATTCAGTGCATCAGGGTTCTTTTCTTTCTCGGCCAGATCGATAATTTTGCCATATGAGATCTGTTTTGATTAAGAATTTAATTTTCAGAGCTAGACTATACTGTTCAGTTATAGTTCTGGTCCTCAGATTTCTCTGCCCTTCTATTGCGAACAGTGAAATTCCTTTCAGGTGTTACTCACAAAGCTTTCGAGCTTCACACTTGCTTTTAAAGACTTGTAAATTTCTCTCAGCTTTTGTGATCCTTGCTTCCAGATCAAGATTAGAAAATAGTTACACAATTCTATTGTTCTTACAGTTTCTATTGCCACCTCCTTCTTTCAGTGCCAGACACCGACTGCTTCCTAATATAATCCATGCCATTTCTACCATCCTAGTTCACCAGCAAGAAATTCATCACTGGACCCCTGCATCATGACAGGGATCCCCGTCCTTCACCTATCCCTAGCGAAGCAGCAGGTAGTCCTGTTGAAACACCAGTTTACTTTCATCCTATGCAGAGTACCTCTGGTGTCACACATCATAGGGAAGCCTTCTCAGGAGACAGAGTCTGGAGAGCAGGATTGAAGTGTCACTGAAGAAGGTTCTAGAGGCTGGCATCTGTGGAAGTAGGACTGGGTAAAAGAAACAGTAGAGCTGAAGTATACGCTTGAGTATACTTCAATATACTTAATTGAGTATACTGTCAATCCTACAGTGACTTCTTGAAGCTCAAGTGGCCTTTAGGGTGTATTCCGACCTGGACGAGAAATGGCCATGTCTTTATTGTTTTGTGTGGACCAGTTATTGAGTGTGAGTGCCCCTAGCAGAAAGCACAGGCTTGAATGAGAAGGCTTCTAGCTGAAGCGATCCTTCCAGGGGCTGACAGCCAATACCTGCACACCTAACGCCTGAGGTGAGGAGCAAGTCCTCAAGAAAGAAGGCCCTACACGCCAGAACTGACCCTTTGAGGGAAATAGCGAGTCAATTTCGAAAAGATTGTCCTGTACTTTCATATGACTCCATTCCCTTGTATACTCTATTCCACCTGCCTCACATAGTATTCTCTCTACTCTTAATTCCTTTATTAAGTAACTAGGAACTTATTCAAGTGACGACCTTGTGGCAAAGCCTTTGTGGACCATCTTCACTTTCTCACTTCCAGTTTTCCTTGCATGATAGTCGCTGACTGTGTAAATGTCCCTGTGGGTCTCTATGATGTTTAACATACTATATGTTTATAGTTTTCATGCCTAGTTTTCCTTATGTAGGTATTTGTCTTACATTTCTTGGGTTACACATTTCTTGAGAATGATAACATTTTTCTTTCATTTGCATATATCTAAAACCCAGAATCAGTATGTTCCCTTTTAAATATGATACATATTAAACACACGAAGCCATAAAAATATCATCATTCACGTAGACATTCATAAAGACATAGAACAAGAGACAAGAACTCAATTTGAGACCTTTCTTGGTTATAAACTAAAAATAGATAAATCAGTCAATCTCTCCACATGGGTTCTACCATCTACCAGGGAAGGTAAGTTCCCTTCTTATTTTAGACGAATATTATAAGGGTAGAAGACATGACATATAAAGAATTTAGAATAACAAAAGGCCTACACAAATTCTAGGTATTACTACTGTTTATTACTCTGTATTCACCAGTTCATTGTTTTTCTGCAGTCTATAAATGGTTTACTTACTTCCATTACCCTGGCTTAATCACCAGTAGGGATACTTTCCTGTCACTGTTTTGCCCTCTTCAATCTTGGACAGCGAGAACCTGTGTATTTAGAAACTGAATAATGAATAAGTAATTGAAAACTATCATCCTTAAAGGAAAATGCTAGAATAGCAAAATGCTGGCCCCCGAGTAAAAAAGAGGATTTGGGTATGACCTCTGGCAGAAAGAGGCTAAAAAGCTTGAGGAAGACAAACATGTGGCAATATTAAATGAAATGCTACAGTACCTATCTTATAAATATAAATGAGATATAGAATGTAGCGACTTAGGCTTCATGGAGAAGATTCGACTTGTTTCATCTTGAGAAAGAAGATCTGGTCCAATCAGACAGGAGCTGAAGGGCATACAGGACAAGCAGAGTCACAAAGAAATAAGACAATTGCACAATTCCAGATGATTATGAGTGGCCTGGATGATGTGGAGAGGGGGCAGGGGAAGAGGTACGCCTACCTCGGCATTAGGAAGCATCACTGGGCATGTCCTAAATGGATCACCCTTCTGAAAGGCTACCCGGTATCCTACAAGAGTTCTTCTTGCCAGATCCTCAGTTATAGGCCAAGTGGGGTTGCCAAATCACTTCTGGTTTGTTTCTAATATATCTGTCCCAACTCACATATCGGCCTTTCAAGGGAACAAAATCTTTGTATTCGGTCTTAGAATTACACTTGATACATCATAAATATATGTTAAAATGTGCATAAAATGATAAAGCATCTTAAAGCATTTCGGTAAATAAGTAAAACATCAGGAAGTTAGCATAGTTTTGTGTCTTAAGTAGAAATTTGGGATGAAGCGTGACCAAAATTGTAACTGGGGACAGACATTCAACCAGTCAGGTGTGATTTTTAGGCCCATGTGAGTCTTCCTGATGTGAAAGTAATCACCGACTTTGTCACTCAGTGATGCTGTTGGGATTAAGGAATTTATGTGTATAAGAGGGCATTGTAGTCATGCTCATTCCTGGGGCTCGGAGTGGTCTCCCACAAGCACATCAGGGGACCTTCATGAATGGGTGAGTGGAGATCACGAGAGGGTTAGTTTGAAGCTGTCAGTTTCATCGTCGGGCCTTGCACCCTTCCACCTTCTACAATGACACGATGCAGTGCAAAGGCCCTTGCCCGGTGCCAGCCCTTTGATTCTGTACTTCTCAGCCTTCAAAGATGTAAACAAGTGCATTTCTGTTCCGTTCATGTTGGCATTTCACAATATCTATTGTACATGTTGGACCTTATTTACCCTTTTACTTTTTCACACCAGGAGGACAACATGATGTTTGCACATGCAAACCTGATTTATTTTACATATGGGTATGGTTTTGAGTTATACCCGTTTATCTATGAAATTCTCAAATTTATCCTTTTTATAGCTGAGTAGGGTTCCACTGTAAAATGATACCACATATAACAACCAATTTGACCACAATAGTATGCAATGCAACAACTATTGGTGAATTCCTATTACTTTGTTTGATGCAGTTTTGTATCATTTTGAATACATTTTTTTTTTTTACCATTTTGTATTCTTTAAAATATATAAAAAATTAAAACACCATACCTTTTTTGTCCATTCTTCAGTTGGTGGGCATCTTGGTTGTTCCCAGGATTTAGCTATTACAAATCACGCTGCTATAAATACAGATTCACATATTTGTATGAGTGTGGTATGATGATTTTAATTTGGGGAAGACACACAGAAGGTTACATTAGTGGTTACATCAGTCTACACTCTCACCAACAGTAGAAAGGATTATTTTCTTTCTCCACATCCCCTCCTGCATCTGTTATTGGCTAATTTCTTGATAGCTATTCTTTCTGAGGTGAGATGGAATCTCAGTGTTGTTTTAATTTGCATCTCTCTTTTTATTTTTTTAAGGGAAGGGTTTACAAGGTGTTTAGGATCTCACTACTAGAACAGACTTGTAGTGATCCACCTGTTTACAGCCTCCCAAGAGCTGGGATTATAGGTGTATGCCACCACACCCAGTCTCTACTTACTTTCTCTTCCAGTATATTTAATGTTTTTGTTTCAATATTTAGATGTTTGATCCGTTTGCCTTTTAGTTTAGTCTATCATGGTGTTAGATATGGCTCTAGAAACTAGGATGAGTGAAAAGAGAAAGGACGATAGGGAAAAAGTGCAAGTCATTTATACTATTAGTGTTTTTTTGTTCATTAGAAAGAAGGTTTGTACTAATAGTGATTGGAGAAATTTTTATGCCCATATACTGTACCCTAAACAACTAATTTAAAGATAACAACATGTGATTTGTTAAAGATAACAATATATTATTGTTCTATTGTTTTAATAATCAGTATTTATTTTTATTTTTTATGTTTTAGTACAGGGTCTACAGAGTCTCACTACACAGATCACACTCATAGTGATCCTCCTGTTTTCAGCCTCTCAAGCACTAGGATTGTAGGCACATGTCACTATGCCCAGTCTCTGTTATGGTCTCAGCACACTAGGGTTGGGGCTGGTATAGTACACGGGGGATTGAACCCAGGTCCCTGTATCTGCCTAAGCAGGTACTTTAATCCTCTAAGTAATCTGGCCAACTCTATCCTATTGTTTTGTTATGAAATTTTGTTTTACCTTTTTCTACATAGCATTTAAAAAGAGAGTAAAATTAATCTCGGGTATTCTGTTATAGCAGCACAAAATGACAGACACAGAAACAAGAATTAGATTTAGTGTGGTAAAAATGATGAAATCCATAGCTTTAAGCTGGAAGGCTGGATAGAGGAGACACAGCTACCAAGGCAAACTCCTCTAACCTGAGTCTGCTACCCTGCTGCTTACTGGCTAATATAACTTTATTTACATTGCAAAATCTCTCTGAGCTGCCATTTCCCATCCAATGCATTGGGACCGATTGATTTAACCACTCGTTTAAAACAGAAAATTGTAGGCAGGAACAAACCTACACAAAACCTCTGACTATGTGGGTCATTATCTTAGTGGCTTTCTCAGCTGTGGCATGCAACATGGATAGCTTAAAGAGATGAGGTTTATTTTGGCTTCTGTTTTGTGTCCATGTTTGGCAGGCTCAAATGAGAAATCTTGAGATAGAATGGGCTGTGATGGAGAATGCTGCTCACTGTGGGGGCCCAGGAACAGAGAGAGGAGAGGTCTGGGAAGAGACCTTAGACTCCACCTTCCAGCAGCACGTGTAGCTGCTGAGCTCACAGTGGATGATTTCATCTTTGAATATGATGTCCCTCATCCACTCACCTTCCGAGACACCTGCCTTTGAACACAGATATAAACAACAGCAGTTGTGCTTTATTGATAATGATACTAGAGCTGTGTTATAGGATTAATATGATGATGAAACACATTTTGGAGGCATTTCAAATAACGTCGGCCAAGTAGGGAGTGCGGGATAGCTATTAAGTGTTGATATTACTCTAGTTAATCGTGAAGGGCTCTGACTTTGGAAGACACAAAATATCAATGTTTTGTTATGCAAGTCTTACTTTAACTTGCCTTTGATCACCCAGTGGAAAAGCTTAATTATGAGGCATAAATGCAGAGCAAGATTAGTATGATGAGCTGTAATCCTAGTGCTTGAGAGGCTGAAAACAGGCGGATCATTATGAGTGTGATCTGTGTAGTGAGACCCTGTAGAGCCTGTGCTAAAACATAAAAAATAAAAATAAATACTGATAAATAAAACAATTAGTATGATGAACTGTAAGAGGCTTAAATCAATAGCCTCCAATATTGCCAATTTCACCAGTAACCCAGTGCAGTTATGGAACACTGGGCCATGTATACAAATGCATCCACTCAGTTCAAAGAGAAGAAATTTTTCTTTCCTTACCAATATTGATTAGAAAATTTATCATGTCTACACCCTGTGCTCTGTATAACTACTATGAGGACAACAATATGCAATGTGTCAATTATTGCGAATGTATTACTAATGTGTTTTGAAACTACCATATTGTTATTTCTTATTAAAAGTAATAAAAGATCAGAATAAAAAAATAAGTCATATGTTCATATATATATATATATATATATATATATATATATATATATATATATTTGTATGTAGGTAGACTTAAAAGCTATGAGTAATGACAGCATTTTGCTGTCATTCAGTGTGACATCAAGGTTCAAGTTCCAGTCCTTAAGAAATGCAGATCCCCAAAGCTGATTACTTAGCTCATTCTACTTTCCCTCTCTGTCCCAGCTGAAGTAGTCTTCTTCCTCTGTGTGCTCCTGTGCTGACTGCCCTGCCTGTCTCAGCAGCGCCAATGCACCCTTCTCCGGGACACCTCTGGGATGCCCTGCTGTGTTCATTTCCTGTCTACCTTGACTATACCAGCCACTATCCTCTGACGCTGCTGAAATCCTGCCGTGGGTCTGTGCTCAAGCAGTGGTCCACTAGGTCGTCATGGCGGTGAGTCAGCAGGGTGCGGGGATCTCACAGCCGGTGAGGAGCTGCTCTTAGACTGACTTCCTTTTTCTTCCCCTGGCTTAGTCCTGAGCTTCCTTTGTTGTTGTTTTTCTCTGTATTCTGCCCTCCTCAATCAGCCCCTGCTCCCACACGGTACCGCCCATGTAAACTCCACCCCCAACTCAGCCCAATAAATTCTTCTCCACGTGCTTCCTTCCCAAGGGACCTTGCTTCTTTTAGTCAGCCCTCCTGCCTTTACCAATAAAAGATTTATTTACTTTCTCCTGCTTCTCTTTCATACCACAAGGAGGACTCTTATATCTTACACCGATCCCTAAGTAATTATCCTATGGTGATGTTTTTTTTTTTTTTTTTTTTTGGTATCAAGTGTTGATCTTGGAACCTCGCACTTGCCAGGCAGTTGCTTATGCCACTGAGCTATCTCTCCAGCCCTATGGTGACATTTTCAAGCTGTCTTCTCCTATTGTATTTCTCCCAAAGGCAAGCAGAATTGGAAGGGTGACAACTTACATTTCTGTATGTTTTTCCAGAGAATTTGGTACAACTGATATTGGTAGCTTATTTTTATTCGGCGCTGATGGACTTTCTGTTTATTGAGAGGTGACGAGAGGGTCTGCTGCTATGTATACTTTCAGTCTCCTGATTAGGAAAGAGCTGAAATTGCCCCAGCACACAGGGAGACAGAGAGGAGAAAGTGTGGAGGGGATGCCTACGAGCACTGAAGCTGCATCTCGATGAAATTACCTTGTAAAACTTCAACGGGAAATGGAAAAAAACGACTCTACTGACTTTTGTTCCTCTAAGTCAACCTGTAAGTTGGTGGAAGAACTGTCATGCCAATACTACCATAAGTGCTGTTCATAGAGTAGGAACAGCTGCAATGCCTGGAAACATTTCAGAAATGCAACAACTCAAGTTTCACCCGGAACTATGCTGTTAGAATCTGCATTTCAGTAAAATATTCAGGTGAGATCCACATGCTTGAAATACTGGGAAGAGCTGTTTTTATTCATTTGTTTTTTGGCAGTACTGGGATTGAACTTGGTACTTTGCTCTTGCCATGCAGGTCCTTATGCTGCTGAGCTATATCCCTGGTTCAAAGCACAGCTAACTTATAGACCTGAACAGTTAAATGTTTCTCTATCTAGGACATTCAAGAAACCAACTAAATGGGAATCAGCAGATGGTGCCCAGGAGCCAGAATGTCTTAAAGCTCCTCCAATTATGCCAGTGTAGGGGCTGGGGAGATAGCTCAGTGGTTTGAGTGCTTACCTGGAAAGTGCAAGGTCTTGAGTTTGATACCCATTACCACAAAAAAAAGAGATTATGCTAGCCTTAATGAAAGTTGAGAAACACATATACAAAGTGGCATTTGCCTGGTAAATAGTTGAGATTGGCAAAGATAAGAATTTGTCTTAGGGCTATGTGACCATAGTTGTGATATCTCAGCTTGACTGGAAGAAGAGATTCCTAGTAGCTTAAGAGGATGTGGCTGTGGGAGTGCCCATGGATTAATGAATGGAGGTGCAGAGACCCACTCCAGTTGTAAGTGGCCCCAGCCAATGTATTTGCAGCTTGATAACCTAACAAATCCTCCTGATTACTGACACATATATTTTGTATCAGTTTTGTTCTCTAGAGAAACAGATTTTGCTACCAGGAATTGTAGCGTTATTGAAACATAATTATAAAGATGATTTTTTTTTTTCAAATCAGTCTAGTGGTAAATTGAGTTGGCTTTCTAATTTGATAAGCTCTAAAAGTGTCATAGTTTCCTTTTCTGATAATGTGGAGAACACAGACAATTCATAATGTAAATTGTCTAAAATAATGTACAATATAAATTCATTTGATTACTCTAATTTACCTCTTTTTGGATGAAAAGCTTTTAGTGACTTCATATACAACACTTTTGAACACTTTTGGAAAAGCAATAAGTATAATTATGTTTTCTGCTAGCTTTTAGCACCTCTGGATATAGGAATTGGGAAAGGTGATGACTGTAGAAGCTTGAAACTGAGAAAGGGTTATTATTATACCAATACCTGACAATGTGATTTAGAGGCCTTTGGAACTGGTTGGTGGGAGGAATTTGGAAAGGTCTGGAGATTCAGGAGGGAGATGCTCTGAAGAGTCCTAACAGCCTCACTGGGAGGTCCTGGTCAGCTCAGCATCCCAGAATGCTGATAGAGTGCAGACAGTAAAGGCCAGGCTCAGGATTGCAACTGAGGACAGAGGCTCCATTAGCAGCATGGCCAGAGCCAGCTGTGTTACACTCAGCCAGATTTTTTTTCTGCGTTTTTGCCAACCTCTGGACTTTTCAAAGTAGTCCAATATTCTGATAGTGACATGGGCACTGATGGCTTCATGTAGTCAAATCTACAGTGCAAATACGGAAAAAAAAAAAAAAAAAAAGAACAGAGGTGAGTTACTTGAAAGTTTGCATTTTTTACCAGAATGAATATATCTATAAAATAGGGGCCCAGAAGGAGTAGTAGTTGTAAAGATTTGTACTAAAAAGAAATCAAGTCCTTCACATCAGAACAGCAAGAAACATGGCATGGAAGGTGCCTCAGACATGGGCTAGAACCCAACCATGCAGTCTCAAGGGTGAAAAGGGGCAAACAATTGTGAAATACTTCGCTCCCAGAGAATGCCACAGAGATGAGCTAGGACCATCCTAGAAACTATTTCCCAAAGTTAGTCACTTAGGCACTCGGGGCCATTGCTGCTAAGCTGCAGCAGGGCCCAGGGATTGGCAGCAGACTTTGAAGTCATACATATATGGCTGGTTTTCAGTCATGCAGCATGCAAGAGCTGTGGAATTATAGAGGCTTCCCCTAGATTTCAGGAGGCAGCCTGAGAGACCAGGAAGTACCCTCTGAGACAACAATAGGCAAGGTTGGAAGAGCGAAGCCAAAAGTGTAGTAGACTCCTCAGGGAGCTGGAGATGCCACGAACATAGAAGTTGGCTGAGACAGTCACAGGCATTGGTGGCACCAGCCCAGGAAGGAAGCCACCTGGGGGCAACCTGCAAGGCCATAGCGGCTGGGCGGATATCATCCTGTGGAGCGCATGCCCCTACCACAACCTCACGTACGTGATGCATATGGAGCTGCAAGACTTAATACTTGCCTTTAGGACTTTCAGTTTTGGTTTGGTCCCATAACTTTCTAGCTTCTCATTTTTCTCTGTTTGGAAAGGGAATGATTTTCCTCTGGCATTGCATGTTAGCAATAGTCTCTGTCTTGCCTTGCCTTGCCTTGCCTTGCCTTGTCTTATCTGTCTGTCTGTCTGTCTGTCTGTCTGTCTGTCTTTCTGTCTCTGTCTGCTTGCCTGCCTATTTATCTGTCTGTCTCTGTCTCTCTGTCTCTTTTTCTCCCCACAGAAGCTCCCAACTAAGAGTTTGTCTGTCTGTGTCTCTGTGGAGACTTCGGTCCTGGACATTGCAGTGATGTTGGCTCTCTTGCAACTTTGAGACTCTTAGAGACAGAACATAAGCAAGCTTGTAATGAAGTAGATATGAGGCTTTTGGAAGCTGGGGACAGAATGGTGCTGTGTGGATCTAAAATGTTCCACAGAGGCTTTATGTGCTTGGGAAGTGATGGGATCTTGGGCCGCTCTACTCACTGATGGATTTATTTGTTGATAGGTTCCGTAGCTGAATGTACCACCAGGTGGTGGACCTAGCTGGAGGTTGGCCATGGCCGTATTCTTGTTTGGGGCTCTGCATTTCTCCCTCTGCTCACGGGTTGCTGTGAACTGAGTAGCTGTCCTCTGCTATGCCCTCCTCCATCTTATTTCTAGCTAGGAGCCAACTACACTTATATTGAGTCTCCTGAAAACTGTGCAACAAAATAGAACTTTCCCCCTCTAATTTATGGGTCTCGGGTATTTTGTCCCAGCAATGAGAAAATGATAAACACAAGGTATCTCTCCCTTCTTCTATATATGCCAAATTGACATGAATGGTTCATAAACTTCCAGCTAGGCAGTAGTCTCCTTTCTGCTGCGTTGTGTTGATCCTGTTTATTGGGACAGCTTGCAGCAATGACATCAGTGGGCTTGCAAGTCTCATGGCTTCTTGACTATTGATGTGCTGTAATGGACTTGGCTGGACATTGCTGATATAAAAATAAAAGGATCAATACTGGAGTAAGGCCTGATGCTGGCATTAGATCAGGAGTGGTCCTTCCCCATTGATTCCAAGTGGGAATAAGGCTTAGCATTGAATGTCTAGCTGTTTCCAGAAATGAGGTCTAAGCTAACAATGAATGTATCTGAAAACAAGCACATGGGCAAAACCTTAGAAACAAATCAAGAGCCCCAGAGCCAGGAGGACTCAGGACCAGCTTTAGGGTGAGGGTCACCTCAGGGCAGAAATAAAGCCAGGGGTCCAGGAGTAATTGTGAATCAACCTACGTTATGTAGGCCAGTGATGGTGAATCTTTCAGAGATCTCCAGGATAGCATGCAGCTTGCTATGGTACAAAGGCCCTACGTTCACCACCGTTGGCTTAGGCCACATTTATTTCATTACATTATGGCCACAGAATAAACGGGCCAGAGACAAAAGAGTTGATGTATAAACAAATAACAGCTGTTTAACTTCAGAGATTCTCTGACTTATTCTTTGGTCTGAGAACAATAAAGTGGATATTCTGATAATTTCCTTGTGCAGTGATTTTTCTTTCATTATTATGAGTATTATCTATCCTAAAAATGCAGGATTTCCCTCTAGACTCTATAGATCCAGGTGGCTGTTTGTTAGTTATTGGCACTTGGGTTAAATTTAGTGCATGGTTAAAGAAAGCCATACTGGAAGCGGAATCAGGTGGTTGTGGATTATGAATGACGCTCGGATAAGAGGAAGGAAACATTCTTTCCTTTTCCATTAGTATGGAAACATTTTTCCCCGCAGAACTCTCCAGCACAATAGGTCCTCAGGGAATCCCTGAGCTAGTAAGGACTAAGAATTATCTGTTGGATTCTCCACAGCAACGAAAGTACTTCCAAATATAAGATATGGCTGGTTCTATAGGGCTATTATATCTTATAGAACTACAATGAGCTGATGTGTTACAGAATTGCAATGCTACCTAGTCTATTATGGGGTTACAGGACACAAATGTTTACATTTCTTAATATTAAAAATATTTGTAGTAATTCTAAAAGTCAGTCTGATGCTTGTGACACATGATCAGCTGTGTTAAATTGAAAGGTTCCTTAAGAGTAACTGAGGCATGTCCTCTACTGTTGAGGAAGCTGAAGTCCAAAGACTGTTGTGCCCAGGGGTTGTCAGGCTTATTGTTTCCCAGAGCTGAGCCCCTTCTAATCCAGAGCCTTGTGGAGCCTGGCTCTTTCTTACTTGCCTCAGAGGCTTCTTCTCCAGAGAACTCCCACTGTCCTCCACCATCCAGCTGTGCAGTTCTCTTAGACTCCTCCACTCACTGGCGACTTAGTTTCCTCTTCATTCCTTAGTTTTTGAGAGGGAAGAAAAAGAAAATAACCATGAAATCCATAACCAGTCTTTCTCTGTGATGATTTGGGAGAGGCAGGGCTGCAGGGAAGATTAGAATAGGGTTTGGAGGTCATGAGGTGATGTGGCAGATTTTAGTATTTTCTTAAATATTAATGACATAAAAATGGAAGGTCTAACAACAACAACAAAAACAAATGCATTGGCACTTCTGTCCTGCAAAGGTCTCCCATGAGGGCCGACCTAATAGCTCAGGGGACTAAAGCTCATGCTTAGGCAGAGTGCAGCCTCCCCTGTGTGCCATGCCGGCCCCGCCCCCGGGGCGTGCTGAGACAGCAATTGAGACTTGGCATGGTGGCGCGTGCCTGTAGTACCTTGGGAGGGTGAGAACAGGAGGCTCCCTAGGAGTCCGACTTGTGTAGTAAGATCCTGAACAAATACATAAAAGTCTCCCATGGTTCAGGATGTAAGATTCCAGTGTCCCACCTTATTTAATCATACAAATCACTGATCTGCAGCCCATGAATTGATCTCATGATTTAGATACGAGCTAGAAACATTATGGGGTTTACATATCAAGTTTCATGTTTGTGAATGCATCCGAGAGCAGAGTGAATGAACGCAGGTGTGTTCCCAGGCTTCTCGGAGCTGGGAATGTCACCCTCCAGATTCCTTCCTGGCCGATACTGGGTGTATACCACTTAAGACACTGGAGGGGAGCCAGCGTTTCCTCATTTCGGCTCAGCTTTGTGCCCGGCGTAATGCTCCCGTGTGCTCTGCCAGCGCAATGCAATGCCAAAGCCCTGTCTAAATGCCAATGATAACACACCTATTTTCATGGAGCCCAGCCACTGTGGTTCACACAGTTACTTTCCCAACTGAAAAATGTTGGTGAACCGGCGTGGTGAGGCAGGATAAGTACCTGCTTACAGTTACGGGCAAACAACAGGGACAATTAAACTTCAGTTCTGAGTCACTTGTCAACTGGGCAAGCTGACTCCAACACCTCCTACTGAGTTTTCAAGCTGTGTAGGATCTTACCATTTTGAGCTTAGTTTATATTAATAGATTTGTCATGTCAAATGATGGCTAAACCATGTTCTTTTAATAGATTCTGCATTAAAATGGAGACGTTTTGGAGTATGTGCAGTGCTTACCATTCAAGTTTCTGGATTGAAATTGCATTGTTGATGACAGAAATGAGGATTATAGGTATTGATCTTTTGCAAGGAGACAAAATGCACCTCTTTTTTTTTTTTTTTTTTTTTCTGGTTGAAGATTCTACATGAATACCCAGTCAGCCTCTCCCACACAGGAGTCTTCTCTGTCACTTCAGTAGGAGTTTTATGTGGGAATTAAGAACAGAAAAATGTCACCCAAGTGAGTCTGATCATGATTTCATATCTAAGCCAAGAAGACTTTGGAGAGCACAGCTCCTGCCCATGCCTACATGGCACTAAACCACCGACACATGCAGCAGTGCGCCAATGGATAAGCCCTTGTGGTGCTTGCAGGCAACGTGCTATAAACTATGCTATTTTATGCATGATAAATTTAAGTTGATACTTATGTCAGTAAAGATATTCTCGTGAGGATATTTAATTGGAGTATGAATTATGTAATGACCACTGTTGACTTTTCCCCTTGCAGTAGAACCACAAAAGTTCTAGTCAGAACCTACTGAGAGAAGACAGCCTGAAGCAACCTCTCTACCTTCACAGTGTGAAACATGAGTAGGATCCAGGGGAGGAGGGAAGGTGGGCAGCAGGTATGGCAGAACCCAAAGCTTCCTCTACCACACCAATTACTTATATCTTTTTGTAAGTTTAAAGTGGATATATACAAAATTAGAGTCCATTTGATTTTGATTACTGTTAAGACAAATACACACCAACGAGCACATAATATTTTATTAAAATAAACAATGAAGCTTATTGGGATCCATCCATGGCACTTAAATGCATTTGCATCCTATTTTTCCCATGGGGTAATTACATGACTCAGTCCACTGGATACCAAGGCAGGTTTATTGAAAGTGAAGAGAGCTCATCGTGGGATACCTTTTGTTTGGCTTAGGAGCTGCTGAATTAGTGTAGAACTGGGCATGATCTCCAGGCTGTGTCATTAAGCAGCCTCCTTAACTAGGGGGCACTGACAAGTGATGAGGGGACACTTGGGACAGTTCTGGCTCTCCTTGTATTTAGAAACTAAAGACACAAAAGAAACTTTGAAGGTGAAGTTTATGCTTTATGTTTGTCTGTTGGCTTCTTGGATACCTGGGTTGCTGGTATTTAAGCTACAAAAATTGGAGCCAAAGATTTCTTTTTGTAAAGGAAGGTGTTTGTGGATAATGGTTTTTTTTTTTTTAGCAAATATGTTCCCACTTTATCCGTGGTTCCCCACAATACTATATGGTAGGCTTACGTGGCCTCTAAGGGAAGACCCTTTCCACACATTTTTTCACACCTCAGTTACAGCTCCCAAAGTCTGAGTCGCACTTCATAGGTAGAAGAGATTATTTTTTGGACATTATATGAGACCTAATCAACATTTTAAATTATACCAAGGCACCTCTGTCTTCTCTCTAAACTGAACTTGATTTTTCAAGACTGGGCATGAGGAGGAACATGGCCTTTCACATAGGATGCTACCCGCATCCCACATCTGATTAGTGGTAGCATTTCTCCTCTTGACCAGAAGTTTGTATTAATCCCATTGAACACAGTACTCATGGGTTCCTAACCATTTGGGCCACAAGTGTGGCCTGGGTTCTGGCCTGAGTGCTGCTCTAAGCTTCTAGATTCTCAAGCTTTGTTTAAATATGGCAGGCTGTGGTTTTTCTACTAGGTCTTTCCACAAAGTGTTATTTCCTCCTCTTGCAGATAGAACCAGTGCCATTGCTCCCACCCCACCCCAAGGTAGAATTATGAATAAGCAAGTAATCCAGGAGGCATTCACTCTGTCACAGAAAAACTCAGACCACTATCAATGAGGTGCTTGTCAAGTCATATGATTTCAAAATCTATGATATAAAGTAATTTCTGTATCTTTTGGATAGCTAGATCACACAAGATCCTTTCTACTCTGCTGCAGGGAAACCAGGAGAAATAACTGGCTCTGACATCAGCATACTTATGGAAATGTCTGGGCTTTGGATCACCAGCTATGGGGGACTAGTAAGAATGTTGCTTATTTTTAAGCTGAATTTATTTGAAAAGAACTTTTGACAAGGTACTGCACTTTGTACTTTTTGGTCCATAGAGTTGGTAGAAGTCTTGAAACTAGAGACTGCATGGTAAATCATGCAGGGCAAAGAATGGTCAACTGATTAATCTCAGTCCTGTGAACTGGAGTGGAGTGAGTCAAGGAAGTCAGCCAGCCACAACTGCTAATTGGATAGAAGACAACTGCCACATAGGAGCTAGAGGCTAGATAAAATAAGGGGAAAATAACCTAAAAGTTTGGAACTGTCCTGTTTAAGATGCTTACAATCAACAAATTTATTTATAGATTTATTAAAAAGTAAGTTAAATCATAAAGAGCTAGCAGAGAGAATTGTAGAATTATTATTTATATCAGCTTACAAATGAGCAAGTATACCCTTAATGTGACAATTTCATATGGGGAGAAAGAAAAGAAGAAGGAAAAACGGAGGAAGGGAAACAGAGGGACAGGAAGAGGAAAGGGGATGAATGCATGCTGAAACTTGAAAAGAAATGAATAGAAACAGTTGCCCAGTACCCAGAAATATCATCCAATTGTGATGGCATAGGCTGGGCATTGTGGTGCCCACCTGTAATCCCAGCTCTCAGGAGGTTGAGGCAGGAGGGCTGAGTGCAAGTTCTGGCTGGGCTACATAGTGAATTCAAGACCAGTCTGAACTATATAGCAAGTTCTTGTCTTAAAAAAATAAAATAAAAACAAGTTACGTTTTGATGCATCTGAATTGTATTAAGTTCTTTTTACTAATATCCCCTGTGATGCTAACAAAAAATAAAAGCTGATCAAAGGAATTTTGGTGATGCTCGATAGTTAGGTAGTCTCAGATATTATAAGACGTCCAAAATCTAACAGCAATAGCAATTTGCCTTCATGCTGTATTTTAGGATTTGGGCAAGAATTATATAAATGATATTTCTGGGCCTGAGGAGATCACTCACAGTTCTAGGTGCCTGCCTGGCAAGCACAAGGACCAGAGTGTGATCCTCGGTACCACATGTCATGCTGGACCCAGACCTTGTACCAACTCTGAATTGAGCGTGGTGGTGCATGCCTATAATTTCAGTGCTGGGGAGGCTGAGACAGGAGGATCATTACAAGTCCAAACTGTATATAGCATGATCCTGTCCTGACAACAACAAAAATAAAAATAAAGGATGTTTTTGAAGCAATTAAGTAGGCATAGGAAAAAAATCCTGAAGGTCTGACTTATTTGAGATGAATATATACCAATGCCTCCTTAGAGTTAAAACAAAATAAAGAGAAAATAAATTTTTTTCTAAAGGAAGTGATTTTCTCCCAAATGGTGAAAATGACCCACTACAAAAGAAAACTGATTTGGTCTTCACAATCACTGATTGAAGCTGAAGTTGAGGCAACCACAGACTGCAGTAGGACTCGTGCTTCCCCTAGCTTGGCCCCTCTGGGAGAGACCTGCTCACCCCTGCTGATAGCCAGCCTCTGGGTACTAACAGAACTTTCTTTCATTAGATACTGCAGAGGGCTGTCCCAGCTGGCATGGTGGTGCATACCTGACCTATGCCCAGCTCCCTAGCGGCAGAGGCAGGATTACAAGTTTGAGCCCTGCCTGAGAAATTTTGTGAGATTCAGTCTCAAAATAATGATAGCAATAGTAATAACAATAATGATAATGATAGAAGAAAAGACTGTGATTAAATCCCCAATACTGAAGAAAAAGAAGAAGTAGAAAAGGCATCCTTGGTAAGGTGCCTTGTTCTTCAGGCTAAGTCCATGTTTGCAGAGAGATGATGTCATTCAGGTATTAGATCCAAAGCCCCAGGCCCACCTCTAACAAACTCCTTGACCTCATGCAGGAAAAGGATAGCCTAGCCTTTGTTGGTTACAACCGTGGGCAAAACACTTAGTCACTGGTCCCACTTACTTATCTCTAAAGTGGACACTACATTGCCCTCTTTCTTATGGGGATGTTATGAAAATTAAGGAGATAATACTGGCAAATTGCTCTGAGTCCCTAGAAGAAAAGCACACTTCAAATAGAAGCATCATTATAGTGTGTTGCAACCCAGCTGTATCTTCTTCTCCTTCAATTATCCCTTCTGCTGCTGTGTTTACCTCAACAGTTAGGTGTGGCTACTCCAGCTGGTCAAACCAATACTTAGCCGCTAAGCCCTTCCCTATTCTTGTTCCTTGCTCTGTTTTGCATATTTCCCCGAGTTGAGCCCTTTGGAAGAGGTCTGTGAGTGAGCTGATAATTTTGACTGCAAAAATGTAGCTTGTAGAAAGACTTTTCTACCATACAATATGTATCAAGTGATGGCAAAACAAAGTGCAACAGCTTGAAATATGTTCAAATGGTGATGTACAATAAAAACAGTAATTAATGCTGTCCATTTAAAGTGTACCTTTCATCTGATCATCTCAAAGTATTTTAAAATGCTAATTAAGCTCCACAACACCCATTTGCTATAGGTATTATTATTTCCAAGTCGTCTGGGAAGAAACTGAAGTTCAACGAGGTTAGGTGACCTGTACAAGGACGCACAATGAGTCAGTGACAGGAAACCGACTAGTGTTCCCTGGGTCCAAGGACAAGCTCTGGGCTTTGGCTAGTTAGTGCTTTAATTTCAATGATGGAAGGAATCAGGTATCCACCACTGACCCTCAATAGCCAAGCTGGCATCCCGGGTACGGGTGTTCTGATGACCCCATGGCATGAAGGAGCAGAACTTGGCATGTAGAAAGCCTATAGTTCTAAAATCAATTAGTGTCATGAGACTGCAGGCTAGGAAGATCACAGAAAATAAATACTGAGAATATGCACTAATCGGATGTCAATGAATCATTCATATTTTCATATCCTACTCTATAGCAGAAAGTTCTAGATTAAATAGTTTTTTCATCACTAGGGAAAAGTCCACACTGTTGATTTAATTTGTCACAAATAATGCATTGAATTAGAATCTTTCTGGCCCACACTGTCACCCTGGGAAGCCCAAAGTCCTCAGCCTTGCTAGTTCTCCACCGCTTTTCATCACTTTTGCCCCTTACAGCAACAGGGAAGATTTTAATAATTCTAGCAAGAATAAAATGTTTTTCTCCTAGTGAATCAGTTTCAGAAACTTTTCTTGTCCAATTTGTTGAATCATTTTATGAAATCTTTTCAGGAAACAACTAGTCCCAGTCCAATGGTAGGAGCTTGTTCTTGTGGCTATACCTGTGACATAAACAGGAAGAGCTAGCAATTTATTTTATGTATAATAAGCAAGATAACTCAATGGCAAAGACTGTTATCATGGAGTCAGATTTAATCCAGTTAGACTTCTTAATATAGCTATTTGACCTTAAGTAGATCACTTACTCTCTTTGAGTTTGCTTTGTCATTCATACAATGGAAACAAAATTCCTATGTTCTGGTTTTCCCATGCAGATGAACTGAGATATTAGAAGAAAAGCATGAACATGACACATGTATGTGGTAGCAATTCAGTGATGGTATTATGGGAATTAGAATTAATATGTAACTTATTCCAGGATTTACTGAGGAAAACATCTTAAGGAAAACTAAGTACTAAGATTTAAAAAGTGTAAAAACACAGGATTACATGCAGAATTAGAGAGGTGCTGGTTGAATCTTCTGTTATTTGTGACTAGAGGGGGAAAATAAGGTAAGAATCGATTAGATCTTGGGCAACAGAGGCAAGGCGAATAGCATATACGTGACAGGAAATATCAGGATGGAGAAATTTGTAGAACATTACCACACTCTTCTCTAGCAAAAATGTGGTTGTCACTTTGATCTATTACAACGAAAATTATTCTCCATAAACCTTGCTTTTCTTTTGATTTTTCTAAGGAAATTGCTTTTGCCTCATGCCCTCAAGCATCTAACACTATTTTCAAAGAAGTTTGAGAAGTGTTTATGGAAATAATGAGACCAAAATTAAAGCTGATGTAAAATAAAACAAACCACTCCAGATGGGGCTGAGAGTGAAACACAAAGAACGTCACTGCTTAGACATAAAAAGTACTTGGGAAGGGGGAGGGAAGGTAGCTTCCTTTTGTTCTAGGAGGACATTTGTTTGTTTGTTTGTTTATTTATTTATTTATTTATTTATTTATTTATTTATTTATTTATTTATACCAGGGATTGAACTCAGGACCTTGCACTTGCCAGGCAAGTGCTTATTCTACTGAGCTATCTCCCTGGCCCCTAAGGGGGACAGAAGCATGGAGTCATTTTTCATTTTCCTAACTTCCAAGAATGTCCATCCAGTCTGAATCAAATTCCTGAGCTAGAAATTTTGTTGTAACTCATAATCTTGAGTCTGTTAAAACTCCAGGATAACTCATCGAAATAAAATTCATGATAAAAGACTCAGAACATTAACTTATAAACACGTAGTCTGTAGTTAGCATCTGTGTTTATGTTAAGTGTTCAACAGGTTGATTTATCAGTGAGTTTCTTCACTGCTGGGTGACTTAGTACAGGCCTGCTCATGCTTCTAGGAGGTTCCTCATAAGACTTCAATTCTTCTCCCACTTTCTTATTCAATCTTCATTCAACAGTTTCTGCCTGAATTATAAAGCATAAAGATAACCCAAAATGATAATGTCTCTGCCCATACTAAAGGCCTTCAGCTTCTCCTTCTATCTACAAGTGAAAAAGAAAGTTAGAACTTATTAGCATGACATTCTTACCCCTTTAAAGATAAGATCCCAATAGGATTTCAAAGTTCATCATGGATCATTCTCTCTCCTAAAATCATTTGCTGCTTCCTGTCATTCCAGTAGTTAGCATGAATGTTCATGAGCCCCAAACAAACTGGTCTGAGAAGCGACAAAGGAAGACAGTCTCAGTGACAACTCAGGTCACAAACATGACAAGAAGGAGAAACATAAAGCTGGAACACAAACCTTTGGCCCAAGCAGATTTATGAGGAACTATGTGGAAGAAAAGGGAGAGCCTGAACAGAGTTGCTAGAACAAAGAGCCCAGGAGCTGTGTAGCAGTTCTGTGAGGGCTGATTTTCTGTCTACGAAAGGGCAAGGGACTCATCTGCTTGGTTCATAGTGTGAATTCTGAGACAAATATTTTCTCAGGTTCAACTCAAAAGGGATTCTCTCAGTGGGAGATTGAGGCTGCTCTGCGTGCCTGTAGTGAAGTGACCACAGAGAAGTCTCTGATCAAGTAGCCAGAAAATGGGAAGCAGTCCTATTGTGCAAATTGGACATAGTCTTGGATCTCTGTCAGTGATCTCCAAACATCCTTACATCATAGCATTCCCAGGAGAAGGAGAAGGCTTCTGGAGGAGGTAGGAGCAAGGGCTCATTTACCCAGAGGAAAGGAACGCGGATGGCTCCCGACTATCCTCTCTCACCTCCTTCCTTGAGCGTGGAGCTCATTCTGATATTTCCACAGCCACGAGTCGCTTCTTTTTATAACATAAAATAATTAATGAATTAGGTACAGGGTCTTATTACACAGCTCAGACTCATGGCGATCCTCCCAGTGTCAGCTTCCCCAGTACTGGGATTATGGGAGGGCACCACCATGCCCAGTTTGGGTAGCCTATGTGGGGTGAGGTACTGCGGATCAAACCCGGGTCCTCATGTTTGTCAAGCAGGTATTTAGACTGCTGAGCTATCTCCCCAGCCCTGATGAGCTGCTTTTTAACTTGACTTAATTCTTTAATGTTGGAAAGTCACTGGAGAGGCTGGAAAAGCTATTTCTTTTTTTTTAGCTATTTCATTTTATAGTGTGGAGAAGACTGGTTTTACATGGTGTATAACAAGGAGTGTAAGAAAATGTACAGATGCTTCCAGGCATGTATCCAACTGGTATTAGTGAATTGCGTATAAATCTCCAGTCAGATTCATGGTCACAAGAAGTCCAAATAAATCCCCTTGATTCTCTAGGAAGTAAGTGTAACTATATCTTTTTGACAGATAAAGAAATTGAGGTTCAGAGACATGAAAGAGTTTGCCCAAGGATTCACGAAGAGACAGGGGTGAAGCTGTTACAGATGCTGGTTCATGCTGTGTAGAAGCTGGTGCCGATGGCCACAGGATCCTTGGGTATCTCGTGCATGTCTCTGCTCAGTGTCTAGGCCTATAGCAGCATCACCAGCCCTAGTTTTCCTTGTGCTCTTCATTGCAGCATGACTAGCTGCAGTATGATTGCAATTTGCAAAAATTGCCTAGTAGCTGATACCACTGAAAAATTCCCAAGCACAGAATGTGGTGGAAGAACCCAGAGTAGTCTGAGCCCTCCCTGAAAGGGCACCCCTTGCTTTTCCTCTTCCCAGCAAATTTTGCAGTAGCCATGTAGCCACCCACAAAATCGGCTCTCCTTATGGGACTGAATTTTAAAGTGAAGCGGCTGAGCCCAGGCAGGCTGTGGCTGTCGCGCGGTGCCACACTTGTTGCCGAGGTGAAGTTCATCTGCCTGGGAATCTGCAATGGAAAGTGTGATGACAGTGACTTCTTCCCCTTGCTGTCACTGTGTTGTCTCTTATGCAGCAACCCCTCCTTGCTGCTGAAGTTCCTAATTTCCAAGTACCAAGTCTGAGCTGGACTGCGATGTCAGAGTCCCTTTCTGGTTTTTGACTTAGCCCAAGAAGTCTAAAATTATAATCCTAAAAACATGTTATTGGAAATCCACCAAGTTAATTCCAATCTACTGCTCCTGGTACAACCCATGGCAATAACAAAGACACTGTATGTTTATTTATTAGGGAGCCAAGTGGCCCTAAGGCCAGCCATGAAGATGGCTTCCAGAACAAAGAGGGCGAACCAGGGCTGCACCCAGGTTTTATTCAGTGGAGAAGGGGGAGTGGCTTGAGAAAGGGAATTGTGGGAAGAAGGTGAGCCCTGTGAGCTGGGCTAGGCAGGTGGCCTGCATTTACCCCTGCCATATTCAGCGAGGATATGCAGAGGAAGTAATTTGTATTATGCTATTGAGATAGTAACTAATATTTTGGAGGTCTGGCGCTCGATCCCAGCTAACAGAGTGGAGCATTGGCTCTTCGTCCTGTTATCAGGGAAACACACATGCCATCTTCAAAAATTACCGCCAGCACCTCGGCTAGACCAATACACACTGCTTAAGGCCAATTGAAAGGATAATGAGAAGTCCTAGCCAGCTCTGTACATTTCAATATGAGGAAACAGGGTCAGGCTCAGTCAAAGTGGAGAGATTCGCTCTTCTTTCAAGGGGAGCTGCTCAAGTGGTCCTCCACACTGTGAGGCCCCATGTGGTATCACATGCCCTAATTCCCTCCCTCTTGGAGTACTACAGTCTTGCTACCTCTTAATACTTACCAAGGCTCCAGTCCCATCAGCGTGTAAAGGATGTAACAGATAGGAGAACACACTTTAACTAGAGGTTGTGTTTGTGCATGTGCTAGAACTTGCATGTTCATGCGGCTTTTTCCCTTCACTAGGGCATTGCTTACCAATAGTTTGAAGTAGTTTTCAGATTTCCAAAGTTTACAATTCAGTTTAAATTCAGGAAGAATGAAAAGAAATGAACAAAGACATTTGCCTCCACCGTTCAGATCAATGTATGGAACTGGAGAAATGCCAGATAGTTCAACTGAGTTGTCACCAAGATTTTTGCTAAGATTTAGTGGCCATGTTAACAGTAGCTAAGATGCCAGCCTGGTGCTTTTCATGGTAACACAGAGATGTGCCAATTTAAAAGGCACACACACATTGCTTCTTGCTAATAATTTCTTGTACAACATTTCTTTTTTTTAAATCTTTTTTTTTTTTACACTGCCACTAATCCCCCTGAAGATACTTTTTCTCGGTCTGAATACCCTTACCTCATGATTTTGTCACTTTTTGCAGCAGTTCTGGAAGTGTGTTTTCATGAGTGTCTTTAGTTATGTGCCCATGGCGGCCTCTGTGCCCTGAATCAACTCAACACATTTGCCCATCATGGTTATTTTGACCTCGGCTAAGAGTCGGCATCCCAGAGTACCCAGTTTAGTGCACATGCGCTTTAACCTCCTCCCAGCCTGCCTTTCTGCAGGACGGTACTTGGTAGCAGTGTTCCCTGTAGTTTTGATTGTGACTTGTAAAGATAGGAAAGAAAACTTCTACAATGAATTCCGCAAGTGGCAAGAATGACGAGATGAGGGTGTTCAAAACAAAGGAGAATATTTTGAGGGGGATTAATGACAATATGTTTTTTATTGTAATAAACTTTTAAAAAATTAAATATTCACTATATATTTTGGTTGTCCCTTAAAATACCATCTATAGTAGTACATACGTGTGACATATATGTGTTTAGATGTGTATTATGTGTATATATACCGAATATAATACCATTATAGAAACAAAATGTTTAAATATATATTTGTTTGTTTGTTTGTTTGTTTTTTATATTAAGGCTGGCTCAGCCTGCCCTGGGGGTGGAGGTGGCACAGCATGTGGTACCAGGGATAGAACCGGGGTCCCTGAGGTTGCCTAAGCTTTCCTAAACAGGCACCTTAGACCGCTGAATGATCTTGCCAGCCCCAAAATATATGTATATAAAACAGACACATATATATTTTTCCCAAATATAGTATATATATATATATATATATATATATATATATATATATATACACACATGCATATTCAGGATCAATTTACATATATGACATATGTGCACAGTAATATACACTTCATATATAATAACTGTATACATGTGTACACACACACACAGGCATGCACAAGCCTATGTTGCACCTCATTCATTTGTTGATGCAGCATTTCTCCCTTATCCTCTGTGGGAGATGCAGGTGGCTTAGGGTCCCGGGTTCGGCTTCTCCTGCCCTAGCAGGCAGACACACTCATTTCCTGCTTCCCACTGCACAGTGCTCTGCATAGGTGAAGGGTTTCTGCAGCTCGCTACACAGTCACCATCTACTCACTGCTCTGTCTCCTCACCTGAACTGTATCCATTTAAATGCAGGACTGTGTTTATATGTGGCCCTGCCAACACGTGGTAGGTGCTCATGATCATACTTATAGAATCTTTCATGGAATAATTTGAAGTAGACAATGGTATTATTATCAATATTATATCCCAACAGTCTATAGTGTGGCCACAAAGTTTTGCGTATATCAGCCAAAATGTTTGACTCCAAAATGAAATAAAGCACTAGTATAAAAATTGAATGTATTTGGCCAATCCATTCATTTTTATTATTGCTAATGAACAGTACCAATAATTATAAATACAGAAAATAACCTTTTAGCCCATATGTTTTGAAGACTAAAGCTATGTACTTATTTCTCAAATTCATGTTAGTGAATGACAAGTTGTACGAGAGCCTTGAATTCTTACCCAGCATTGGTTTCTCTTATTTTGTGAGCAATCACTCAACAGCCATGGAGTCAGGAGTCTGAAGAGCCATGGAGGCCATGGAGGCAGGGTCCAGGGGAGCCATAGGCCTTACCTGTGATGAGGGCGGAGGCCACTCTGGCTTTGCCCAACAGGACGGCGCAATCATGCTTGACTTTAGGGGGAAGTCTTCGCATAATTTTGTTTCAAATATTTTTCTAAGAGTTCTACAAGGATTTTTTTCTGAGGATTTGAACCTATCAAACTGTATCAATCTTCTTTTCAATCAAATGATCCTTTATTAGTACTATTTAGTTTGTCTGTTTTGCTTCTCATATCTGTCACATGTACACATTTATTCATATACACACCCAGAAAAATATTAAATATCTATCTATCAATCATCTATCTATCTATCTATCTATCTATCAATCTATCTATCTATCCAAACATACTCAAACACTCATTTGTGTGGATATATTCACAAGCACATGCATCCATACATATGGAAATATATACATAATTGCATAATGTACAATATAAGCAGGACACGTGTTCACAGAGCTCACAAACAAACGCATGGGCTAGTGAGATAGCTCAGTGGACCAAAGTGCCTGCTTAGGCAAGCCTAGGCAAGCCCAGGGACTGCAGTTTGATCCCCAGCACCACATGCCATGCCAAGCCCAGGCCCACCCCCACCCCCAGGGCTGAGCCGGCCAGAGTCCAGGCGTGGTGGCGCACACCCATAATCTCCGCGCTGGGAAGGCTGAAAGCAGGAGAATCACCACGAGTCCCAGCTGTGCAGTGAGGCCCTGCAATAACAAAAGAAGACAGACACACAGTAGACACTTACACACACTGTTATGGCTGGGCATTTGTGTGTCCTGAAATTTCACATGCTAAAGCTTACTCCCTAACCTGACTGCACTGGGAGGACGCCTCGGGGCTGTGATCCACTCATGAGGGTGAGATGCTCCCCAATGAGATTTAAGGCACACACAGAGCTCTCTTTTCATTTTGCCATGTGTGAATACGAGCTGCAACTGCCAAAGGTTTTATCTTGACTTCTCAGCATCCAGAGCTATTAGAAACAAATGATTAGTGCCTACAAACCAGCCAGTCTGTGGTACTTTGCCGGAGCAGCCTAACCAGATGTACACATGTGTGAAGCATCCTCACACAGGGTGGCGCAGAGGCATATGACCCACCCAGATCATCCCAGGTGTGCAGCTCATTAGCCAGTTTCCTTCTTCTAAGACCTTTAGAAGTATTTAGGAGATGGGAAAAGAAGCAAGAGTTTCTGTTATATATTCTTTTATTTATTCGTAGGCATACAGGAAAGTTTTGCTGGATTTTTCTGCCCCCATTGGGAGTGAGATATTTAGAATGTCTGAGCTGGCTCCTCTGAGGAAAGTGCTTCTTCCATAATATTACATGACCAGAGCTAAATGCCTGCTACCGGTTTGGCTAGGCTGGCCTGACAGTCAGCGAGACCCTGCTGCTAATGATGACTGCAGGTCAAGGCCAGGCTAACACTCAGTGAGCGCTGAACCACCTTACATAACACATCTGTCACTGCAGATATATGCATTTCAGCTGTCATTGAGCTTCCAGCTCCCCAAGTAGAGGAGACCTGAATTTAAGTAACTTGACTTTAACCAAAATCCCACTTTCCTCATCAAAAGGCTGATAATGTTGAGGTTGTATTTCAGCAGAGGCTATTGAATCTCTGTATGAGACTATTTAAAAATAGGGCACCATTCTATTTTTCTAGACTAGTATCTGAAAGGACAAATGGCCCAGAGAGCCAGCCATTGGCTCCTGTGAGCATCAGCATGTGCGAGGCTTCCTAGGAAATCCCTCCTGAGCCACTGAATCTGCAGACAACAATTTCAGTTTACAGTTGGTTTTCTCTCATGATCTTTTATTGGAGACTTCAGTTTGCTTCACTAGCATGGTGCTTCGGCAATTTATAGATTTCATGGTTATGTAAAAAGAGAGAAATTACAAGCTTACAATAAGGAGCTAGTTGACAGGCATAAGTTCTAATGGGACTTGTATGTTGCTCTCTCTCTCTCTCTCCTCTGTTCTGTCTCTCCTCCCTCTTTCTTTGTATTTCTTTCTCTGTCTCTCTGTCTTTCTCTGTCTCATTCTCTAACTCTGCCTTTGTCAACCAAAGGACTTAACATCTTAAAGAAATTCTTTAAAAAAATCATTAAACCTATTTCTGCAGAGTTCAAAGACATAACTTATGAGAATGAAATTAAACAATGCCTTTGAAGTTTTAAATTGTAGCCCCCTTCCCCAAAAAACCAATTCACTGCTTATTATTCACTGCTTAGGACTATGTCAGGTATTAATATTTTCAAAAATGTACTTATTGTTTGGGTATTCTCAAGAAGTTCTGTGAATTTAAATTTCCCACTGCCTGATCTCAAACCCCACAGCCTGTCAGAGATTTGGCAGCACTAGCCCTTGTTTTGTGCTATTCTTTCTACCTAGAAGGCTCTTTGTCACCACTCTTCTTTCCCAGCTGTTATTTATCCTTTGAGTTTTAGCATAAGTGTCATTTTTTTCTGACAGCTTTGCCCAACCTTTGGAATATATTGTCGTCCTCATCATCCTCCTAGAATTTGAGCCCTGGCCCACATCATCATTTCGGTAATTGCTGAGACAACAGGCTGACTGTCTTCAACTTCATACCTCAGGCTGGGCACTCTAAAGGAAAGATAAAGCCTGGCTGACTACATGGGTCCTGAGGTCACTGCATCCCTAATGCATGTCAGCATGACTGACTTGGGACAGGCCCTTCAGTGGTGAAAAAAATGAAGTAATTTACCAAGCGTTCACTGTTTGCCAGATTCCAAGCTTGGAGCTGGGGGATGACAATAAATGAGACCCAGGTAATCCAGTGAGCCCAATTGTTAGCTTCTAGGAGCTTCCATTGCATGACACAAGAATGGATAGTTAAGCTGTACTACAGGGCAAGCGCGTACGAAGGCTGAGGCAGTACCCGCTGGAGTGTGTGTGTAGATACCGGAACACATTTCAGAATTCATTTGGCACATAGTAGGCAATTTTTGGCAGAAGTTCATGCACGCAGCAAAGCTCCTGTCCTTTACAGAATGAGGTTAGATGTAAAAACATATATGTACTTTTTTTTTTTTTTTTTTTTTTTTGAGAATGGGTGCTAAGCTATTTTCATGCATGATTTGTTAAAGTTAGTGAAAATCATTCTAATCCATAATTGTGTTTCTCTGTTTAAATTATAGCCACTTTACATTAAAAGCTTTTGTATTTCTTATCAAGTAAATGCAAACTGATGCAAAGAAATCCACCGATAAGTAATGGCTAGTGATTAATATCAATATTTTGCTAACAGTAATACAGATGGTAAAATCTATGTGCTATGATTTATATCTAGATGTCCCCCCCAAAGACTCATGAAGCCACAGGGTGTTTATTCAGGTGGCCCAATCTAAGGTGTACTATTGATTTGTAGTGCAATTCTGGGATTAAGAGTACTGGGATTAAAGATGCGTGACTGTTAGATCAATTGGATTGGTACTGCCTCCTTATTCTGAATACTAGATACAATATAAGGGACAGAAAGAGGCTTGTCTCTCTCTCTCTGTCCTGTTTCTTTTATTGTCTTCTGCTGCCATGAACTGCTGCCTCTCTGCCTGTGCCACCCTGCCTTGGAGTCAGTTGACTGTGGTCTGAAACTTCCACAAACTGTGAGCCAAGGAAGCCTTTCCTCCTCTACCTTTGGATGTCAGGTATTTTACTTCAGTGAGGGAAAAGTAATTTCATACCAGAGAAGTGGGGTCATTCCTGTGAATATAGCTCACCATTTGATTCAGGAGCCTTTGGAAATGGCTTGTGGAAAGAGGCTGAAAAAATTTAAAGATGTCAGTTGAAAAAGTAGAGCTGGAAAACTTAAGGCTGTGCTGTGTGAAAGATTCTGATCAGAGCTCAAGAAACCAGAAAGCCTGTGAAGAGCAGCCTTCTGATGGGAAGAAGAACTGCACTGCCTGCCTGACTACAGACAGCGGATCTTATGTCTTGGCAGAAAGTTTGTCTGCCTTTTTCTCACTTTTCCTGAGATTGAGAGTAATGGAAGTGAACTAATTAATCTGACAGAAGAAATTTCAAGGCAGTCTAATGTTGAGGCAGTGGCATAGCTACTGTTACGGGCTTTCAACTAGTTTCATGTCCAGAGTTTGGCCAGAAAGGAAGCTCTAGTAAATCTGTGAATTGCAAGTATAGAGAAGAGGGGATCTTGATTGTTAAGAAGGAACAGGAGAATGGAGAAGATACTTAAAAGCATCACCAGAAGCAGCAGGACTCCATTCTTTGCCATCTCAAGTTGCAAAAGTAAAAGACTGTTTTGAGAAGAAACCCCCATAGCATCATGTTCCAGAATGTGGCATCCTAGAGAGCTTGTTCCTTGGAATTGGATTATGAGTGCTCAGTGATCCAGGCACTTGACCCTGATACCCAAGAGAGTAGGAAGCCTATCTAGTGTGCCAGCTGGTGGCAGGCATTGGCATCATCCAGGTGACACTGGTTAGAGGTGCACGCATAAAGGAGGAGCCGTGGGTTCAGGAAGGATCCCACTCAGATTTCAGAAGAAAGATGTTATGAAGGTGGAGGTGTGCCCCTGAGAGGGCAGGGTCTGAAGCTGTGAGTATGAAGACAAAAGGTGCAGTGGAGACCACAAAGTTTGTAGGAGCCAAGAATGTGGATTGTCTGATAAAAATCTGCAAGGAAAACCCAGAGCAGAGCTGTGGGAGCTGCAAACACCAGAAGTGCTGTAGGGGCTGAGCCACCCAAGCCCGTTTCTGTTCCCATATTGTCACAGATTGCCTTCAGTGCTGTGCATGGAGCTACACGACTTAGAGTTTGCCCTGCTTGTTCAGAGACTTGTTTTAGTGTCATTTCTTTGTATTTGTCTCTACCTTTTGGAATGGAAATATCTACATTATGATATTGAATGTTGAAAGGAATTATCTCTCTTTTCATTGGTACAGGTCTCAGAGGTAAGAGTTTGCCTTAAATCTCAGAGATTTGTGATTTGGACCCCTCAGCAATGTAGAAACTGTTGGGACTTTGGTAATTCTTAGAGGTGAACTAAATGGCTTTTACATACAGGAATGCACATTAGTCTGTTGGGAATTAGGGGTGGGATGTTATGGTTTGTGACAAGATGTCTCCAAAGCCTCATGCTTTGAGGCTTAAGCTTTCTTTGGGAGGTGACTGAACCTGTACAGTGTGATGCTGGGATTAAAGGTGTGTGATTGCTTAATTAGTCTATTTGGTTTGGCACCTCCCTAATCCCAGCAATCTAGATGCAACATATAAGAGGCAGAAGAGGCTTGTGCCT
Source organism: Myocastor coypus (assembly GCA_004027025.1). Taxonomy (NCBI): domain Eukaryota; kingdom Metazoa; phylum Chordata; class Mammalia; order Rodentia; family Myocastoridae; genus Myocastor; species Myocastor coypus. The sequence continues at coordinate 49,727 of PVJA010001457.1, read as the reverse complement.
CTTTTTTTTTTTCTTGTTTCCTTTGTTGTCTTCTACCACCACATACTGTTGTCCTCAGCCACACCAACCTACCTAGGAGCTAGGGGATTATGGACTGAATCCTCTGCATACTGTGGGCCAAACAAGCCTTTGGCCCTTTAACTGTTGGTGTCAGGTACTTGGCCTCATCAACAAGAAACATAACTAAGACACTGTCTTTTCAAAGATCAGTGCAACTGACCAGTGTGATGTTATGTTCAGCAAGTTGTCTAAAGAGAAAAGCCAACCCTAAGAGAAGAAACACTTTGAGCATTTCTTGTGCTGGTAGCCTGGGATGTGGTCCTTCCATTCTTGCCATGCAGAAGAGCGGCTCTCATAGCTGTGTCAACTATGTCAGACCTATCTCCTCTTTTGAGGGGCTTGAGATACTATGTTTGCATCCTACTCTTTTTCTAGGGCTGCCATGCCTGAGAAGTAGGTGGAGACTGAAGAAACAATGTGGTTCATGAATGGCGTCTGTGAAAATATATCCCATCAGAATAAGCAGTCAAGGCCTCTAGAAAGCCTGGATCTGCATGGGGGAAGTAAGGTGAGTTTCTTCAAAGAACATTCCATTCCACTGTAAGGGTCAGACTTATTCTCAACAACCCCAGTCTGAGAATCAGGGAAGATTTTTTTCTTGTCCATTGCAGACCCCAGTGCCATAACTAGCAACTCTGATTCTTGTCATGGCTTTGTTTTTGAGAGAAGTTCTCACTGAATTATTGTTTGTCGTTGGGCTCATAGGTTTAAGCAATTCTCCTTAGTAGCTGGGATTACAGGTGCATGCCACCAGGTCCAACTTGCTTCACTCAAGGAATTTGAAAATGAATTGACACATTTTTTTCCTCCTTCTAAACATGTAACTAGAATTTTAAAAACCTATATGATGGTCACAGTTTGAGGCAATCACCTAATAAAACAGTGCCCATCTGTAGGAGTCTTCCATGCTGATAAAGAATAGTCAGTGGACAAAATAAATAAATAAATAAAATATCACATTAGATGTGTAAGGAAAAAACAAACAAGGTAAACTTTTTTTTTTTTTAAATGTAAGATTGTGGTGCATGTGTGTGCATGTGTGAGTGTGTGCATGTGTGCGTGCAGAGACCAGTGGAATATGAAAAGCTACCATAGGGTTTTCTGGATGGAACTGTATACCATGTGCATAGAGAGTGAATAACATCAAGGAGGCTGATGTGGTTGGAGCCGATAGAGGCTGGGGGAGGAGAAAAGGAGATGGGGTTAAAGAGGCCACTGCCTGTGGCTCCTGTGGGAGTGTTTCACTCAAGGCAGAGCAGAGTTTTTTTGTGTTGAGAGAACTGTAAAGTCCAGAAGATGCTGAGCACTAGAGTGGTCCAAGGATGCTTGGTGTGGCAGTGCCACACTTTCCAGCCCAGCCTAAGTCTAACAGAACTCTTTTGAAAGAAAAGCAAGCAAGGATGGAACCTAGAACTTCTTGGGTTCAAACCCCAGTATAGGAAAGAAATGTGTGATCTGGCGCAGAGTTGATTCTATGAAAAGTCTTTTTATCTGGAGAGAGCACCCTACCTTGGAGTAGCACCAGGCCTTTGCCCGGAATTACATTCACTTCACAGTTTGGACTGCAGAGCCCTGAGGTTCAGGGGAGCTGGCAGCTGGCAGCACGCACCCTCTCCTCTTTCCAGGCTGAAGCAAGAACTGTGGAGAGCTGTCTCCTCCACGTATTTCACGCACATGTTCTGCTTCTCATTGCTGTCCTTCTTGGTTTCCCCAAGCTCCCTTTATTCCACAATGTCTTAGTCTTTCCTCAAGGGCTGTTAGACTGAAGAGCTGGGATTCACTCATTAAAAGAGAATTTTCTGGAACTTTTCTTTTTGATTGCATTCTAATTCGCTTAAATGTTTTTACTCATTCTCCTTTTGTGTGTCACTTAATGAGTAGCCAAAAACAAGCTGATTTCATACCTAGTATACACAATTAAGTAAAATTTATTTGGGGCCTGTTGATTACAAGTAATAGGGCCCTTCTGAATGCACATGATTACCTTACACTTGTATGGTAATTATGAATGCACTTAGTAAGGGTCGCGCTGCTCTGGAATCCTTAATCCAGGGGCAAAGGGGGCTGATATTGCTGTTACACATGGGGAACGTGTCACATCAGAGAGCATAGTCGCTTAACAAGCCATTATGAGACTTGTCGTGGTGCAGACACAGAATCATGTGGCATTGCAGAGGTGTGCAGGGAGAGTCTGGATGTTCTGATGCCTGGAAGGGCTGTGCAGAGGTATTTGCTGTTGCTCCGCGGTAACATTTGCATAACATTTCGGTAACATTTTCCCTTTACTTACTTGGGGGATCTGTTTGCTGGCCCGTGTGAGGCTTTCCAACGTGCTGATTGGGTTGTTCTCATCGAGGCGCCTTTCAGTGTTGAGTGGGAGTGACAGACGACGTCAGCCTCGGCTCTTTCAGAGACTCTCCACAGTTAGGATACTTGAGGAATCTTCCAGGAGCAGGTTCAGGGTTTGATTTTGGGGTGCGTGTAGTGGAAACCAGGGCAATCAACCCACCACCTTCTACATTAGCCAAGCACCCTTCCAGTAGCTTCACTGTGGGGCGAAAGTTTCCAACTTCTTTTATACACAGTAAATCACATGTTAGCCCCAGGATGGAAAAAAGAGAAAGGTTCTTCAACTGTTTGTTATCAGAAAATTTCTTTGCACAGAGCCGGCACAAATGTGAAGGCTCCCACTGACTAGGTGCTGGGGATTTTTCTCACCAAAATCAAATCATTGGTTGTATGAACAAAATAAACTCAATAATGTGTTTCTCTGCTTTTGACTGTCCTTTGTCCCTCTTAAAAGATTCAGATGGTCTTTTGCTAGCTGAAAAAGAGAAGAATGAATAGTAAAATGGTTCAGCGTCTGGTTAGATCTGTAGCCCTTGGACATCGTGTGTGAGGAGAGGTCTTTATTCTTGGGCCGCTACCATGGAGCTGAAATATTTACGAAGCTTCTCATCTTGACAAGCTTGTGGGGCTCTGAATACTCACATCTTTCCCATCTGCGGCTGACTGTCTCTCATTTTTAATGTGCTCAGTTAGAATTTCAACTCCCGTACCTAAAAACAGCTGAGCAGGCAAGGAATAAGGTATAAGGATCAGCTCCAGTTTGAGCCTCGTTTCCAGTTTGATACTACCTATACTACCTAGCTCTTCACATCCCAAGAAGCCTTCAGCTAGTGGGATGGCGGTCAGCGCACATATGTTTATATGTTGGCACAGAGGCTGCGCTTTGGTCCATCCTGGCAGCCTAGTGACCCGCCCGGCCGCCCAGGTGGAAGCTGCGATTGCTTTTCCTGTCCACTAGGGACCTCCATCTGCTCACGGGAGGGGTGGCGGGCAGTTCTCAGTCTTGGGCGTTTTGCTTACAGTTGCAGAGAGAGGATCAGAGTTTGCCAATTGCCCCTGGGAGAAGGTGGAGTTTACCATCAAAGGAAAATAAGTCTATAATATCTTCTCTTTTTTTTCTTACGCAAACTGAGGCTTACTCAAACAGGTGTGTCGTGGAAGAGTAAAGAGAAAAGAATTCTGAGTCTTAAAGCAAAGCCACAGAAATGAGAAGAGGTTTCACAGGGGGAAAGACAGCGGGGCTGCTGGTCCTGCCATCTTCTAGTGTGAGTGGTGAGGAGGGTGAATTCGCTCATAGCACATAAACATCCGGATTTTATGGTGAAACTGAAAATAATCCTGCCTGAGCCTTACCACTCCCTGGCCTCCCTCACTACCCCTGGGTGCTACAGACATTTCCTAGGCACTTTCCGACTTGCATATCAGGTCTGTAGCCATGACTGCAGGCACTAGGGACAGATGGGGCACATCTGCGAGGAGAGACCAGAAAATAGAGTTTACAATGTTTACAAAAAAGGGGCAAAACGAATGAATCTACATTTGCCTTTGAATACTCTGTAATAGAAACAGCACGAAGGGGAAATAATCTCTCTTCGCTTAACCATTTCAGGGAGCAAACGCCCCGCATTCTTCACTTTGTCCATAATCTTTTCACTATGCTCCAGTTTAGAAAGATGATCAAGACAGGAGGACATTATCAAGGCTAGAAATACTGTTTTGGAATGTAGTGATCAAAATTTATTCAGAGACCTTCTGAGATCCAGTTTTCTCTGAAATAGCGATATATTCTTTGCCTGGTTTTTAAGAAACATCTTGTCATTCTTACAGGTACGTTATCATTTTTTCATTTGCCCAATTGTTTATCAAGTGCATGCCACGTGCTACTCGCCATGACTGGCAAGGCAAATACAAATGATAGGACACAAAGATAAAAGGTGGAGTTCCTAGCGTTGAATGCACAGATCCCTTAAGAGTGAGGAACTATTTTATGATGTCTGTCCACCTGAAATGTGTGCATGTGTGTGTGTGTGTTTGTGTGTGCGTGTGTGTGTGTGTGTGTGTGTGTGTGTGTGTGTGTGTGCGCGCGTGCATGTGCATGGGTTTACCTGGTGAGAAAAATTCAAAATTTAAAACAATTTTTAAAGGATATGACATAAAAGAAAGTGAAAAGCAAAATAATCCAAAGACCCCATTAGAAGTGTGATAGACTGAAGCCGAGTGCAAAATCGTATGAGGCCACGGGTGGAGATCTGCTCTGACACAGAGGTCAAGAAAGGCCACAGAGAAGAGTTTGCATTACCTCTGGAGGATTAGTCTGTATCAACCAGGTGGTTTGACTAGAGACCTGTTGGAAATCTGCATGCCCCGAAGGATAGTTCACCTCCAGTCTGAAGCCTCCCTACAAGTTAGAGCACGAGTGGTATTTTCTTTATTGCAACTCTGCAAATAGAACATGCTTTATCATGAACTGACTGCTATAGGAAGAGGAATTCAGTCGGCATGCCCTGGCTGACCACAAATGACTAAGGGCGCAAGTGATTTCAGAAGGTCCAGAGATTGGTGTGGAATGATCAGAAAGACCTGCAGAACTTCGTTCTGTATTGGAGCTGCAGGAGCACCTCGCCCAGGCCAGTGTTGTCACTGCTCTAATTGTCACTGCTGAGAGGCATCCACAGCAGTGCCCAGAGTCCTGCAGGATGCAGGGATAGCTGCTTGCTTTCTCCCTAGTTTCTTCCCCTGCTCATAACAGTTGCCATTTATTGAGAACATCTCTGCACCAAAGACCGTGCTAGGTGAGTGATATCCTTTATTTAATTCTCTTCATATCCTACCAGGTAAGTTCAATCCACCTAATTTTCCTAACTAGGAGAAGAGGTCTACTCAGAAAATTAAAATGATTTCAAGGAAGTCATGCAGTTGAAAGATGTGGAAAGCAATAGTCTTTCTAAATCCAAAGCCTGTAAGTAATTCAGCTCATTTTGTTTTCTCCACGAGCAACAGAGACTGGGCTAGAGAATCTCCATGCTGATAATTCAGCTGTGTATCAAATGTCACCAGCTTAATGCCATTAGTTTATCAGTGAAACCATTCTAGCAAGTGTATTTTGATCCTTAGATCTGTGGAGCCTGCACAATACATTGCCTAGCAGGGAAGTTACAAAGCTCATATTTCAGAGAGTGCCAGATTTTGATGGTAAAGACAGAGTTTGACATGTAACTTACAGAACGTAGCCTAAAATTGCACTCTCCTCTTTTTGATCTTGGCATCTTCACTGCCTCCTGACTATCTAAATTAACAGAATTTAGTAACATCTCCTCTTATAAAGTTTCACAATGACCAAAGTAAGTCTTAGTTTTAATCTAAGAACTAGTAGTCTATTGAAATGTACATGCAAAATAAATCATTTGATAGTACAGAGAAAATTATATGCTGAAGGTTTTTCTTTGTTTGCATTTTAAAAAGAGAGAGATCAATTGGGCTAATTGATACCAATGACCCTGTTTCATGGCAAGCTGATGACAATAAAAATGAGGTAGAACAGGGAATAAAAATGAGGTATTTTTGGTACACTTCCATAATCCCTACCATGAACGTAAATATTATGTACTCAAAACATGCATTGATAAAAACACTATTTTAGAAGTTACAGAAGAAGGGACTAGGGTAATAGCTCAGTGGAATAAGTACTTGCCTGGCAAACACAGGGCCTGAGTTCAATCCCCTGTCCCCATCAAAAAAAAAAAAGTTATAGAAGACACAAACAAACAAACAACAACAACAAAAGAACAAACAAACAAACAAACAAAAACTCCAAAACCAGAAACCTGGGCTGGCCACATAGCTCAGTGGATTAAAATACCTGCTTAGGCAGAAATAGAGACTGAGTATAGATCCCGGTGGGTCTTGTTAGCCCTGTCCCTGGAGCACTCTTAGGGGTGATTGCGACTGGGTGTGGTGGCACATTCCTGTAATCCCAGTGCTTGGGAGGCTAAAAACAGGAGAATCACTACAAGTCTGATCTGTGTAGTGAGATCCTGCGGATCTGTACTAAGTGCAATGACAACAAGAACAACAACAGGAGCAAGTTAGAGAAGTAAAACCTACCTTAAAAGAGGACCATGGATCTTAATAAAAAGTTAGGTAATGCCTTACCAATTTATTTATACTTGGTGAAGTACCATCCTGCCATGAATAAGGAGAAATTTGAATTATTTATAGGAAAACAGATTCACTTTGAGTCCAATGTTAAGCGAATACTTCTGGCACACAAGCTTAAATATTGAAGATTTCTCTTAAGTGAGAAATGTAAAGTATAATTTTTAAAATAAAAATATAGACATCAGGAAGTCAGGAGATAGATCCTTTATAATTTGGAAGAGGGTCTGGACATATAGCAAGGGTACACCAAGGGCAGGGAAATGACAGTACAATGCATTAAGCTATGTTAAGTACATAAGCACACATCCTGGGATGAATACAAGCATTATATATGATAGATGTGTACTCATAAAAAGTGAATAAATAAGAGTATGTATGGACAGGACTTGCATGCCTAAAGAAGAGTTAGCCAGATGGATTCTAGGTCCTCCTGAAAAATTATAAAAGGAAGGGTTCAAAAGACCTGCTCATCACCCAGTTCTTCATTATAGTGTAAGTAAAAGATCCAATTTTGTGCTCAGAATGCAAAGCAGGATGTACTTGAGGAGCTCCTCCTAAATGCAGTGAAGGCCGTTCACCAGTGCTCACACATGAGATGTCTTTCTGAAAGGGCATAGGCTGTCTCCTTTGGGAGAGTGTGTAGGGGTGACTGCAAGCCTGGTCAGATGCTGATCCTGCAGAAAAGCCTGGCTGACAGGAGAACCCACGCAGTGAGTTGGTATCAGTCCCCAGCCTGGGGCTTGGGTCTTCCTTCACTGTGCAGCCATGAAGCAAAGGAGAAGTGCGCCCCACTCTTGGAGATGAATTTGGCCTCACAGGAGCCTTCAGAATACTTCACTCCTATGACTCTTTTCTTGGTAAGTAGCACAAGGGACGCATGGGGAGAGGTGGTTTATGTGTGTAGACTACATCAGCAAGACTGGATGATGTCAGGGGAAAGGCAAGGGCCCACGTGTAAATGACTAAGGATGTAATTTTACTTACGAAAATAATAACAAACATGACATGGGTATAAAAATTGATATTAGCACAAACCTTCCTTTTCAATAAAGTAGGAAACACTCATGGCAAAGCTCAGTTGCTGCTTTTGTTTTTATACCCACATCTTGTACTCTGAGTAAATACTTTGAAAATAACAATAGGTATTGTTTTCAGAATTGTTATTCTTCTATTATTTTGTCATGAATTTCTGTTTCACTGTTCTCAATAAAATAAAATTTAAAAAATAAAAATAAAAGTATACAGAAAGAAAAATTATCATGTCTGCATCCTGTACTCTGGATAACTACTGCGAAAACAACAATATGGATTGTATCAAGTATTGTGACTGTGTGTGTTTTGAGTCTCTCATTGTTATTTCTTATTAAAAATAATAAAAAATTTAAAAGATTAAAAAACAAATACAGACTTAACTCTTGAAGTATGATGAAAATAAATGGATTCAATTTTTTAAATAATAAAGCATATATGTAGAGATACTACTTCTACTAAGAATGAAACAAGATCATCTCTTAAAACTTAATCAGCCCAAAGAAAATTCTCTCCACTATTCATGGCTTTACACTATGTTCACACTTAGAAACTTTTTCACAGTCTTGCATATAGAGTGTAACTGTGTTTATGCAGAATAGCATGAAGAGGGTTAGAGTCTAAAAAGACAGTAGGTATGAGATGCTAAAAACACAGAATCAGAATTCTTTATCTTCACTGACTTTTATTTATCTAAGGACAAAAAGAAAATTAGTCTTTAAATCCAACACAGCATTGCAGATGGAAACTTATATTTCATGCATATACTACTTGGAAATAATTTTGAGCACTGCGATGTGTGCCTCTATTGCTTTGATGTGCACATACATATTTTTCTGCCTTTGAAGTTTTGCGTGTTTGTATATGGCATCAAAACCAAAAGATGCAAAGAATTTTGTTCTCCTAAATTCTATATAATTGTGTTTATAACAATAAACATAGTGTCAGAAATTAAAAAACAAAATCTTGCTTTTATGTCTACTGGACTTCAGTTTCTCAAGATAATTGCATGCTGACTGTTGTATATTTGTTCCAGACTTAAGGATATTGCTGTATCATTCCATGGAAAGGGTTGTCATTATAGACTTACACTCATGCCATGTCCTGGAGAACTTAAAAATGAAAGAGATGGATGCAGTTCATAGGATACAATGAAGTGCAGTGGAAGATCTTTTGGTCTATTTTATAAGGCTTTCCAATGGGCAACTTTAAGTTATCAAATCCATGGTATTAATCTGAGACATTTCCTGGTTGGTCTACAAGGGTCCTCCCATTACTGCACCGCAGATAACTTTCCACTGACAACACTGCATCTGTCACCTGCAAATCCAAGCTCTTCTTCCCCACATGCACAGTTCATGGCATCCGTTCTTGTCTCCTACCCTACAACTGCAGAGCTGACCCGACCACATGAAAAGGACATAGCCCTTTTGTCTTGGGCTTTCTTCTCAAGCTCTCAATTTCAATTGTCTGCCACAGTAGACAGATAACTGTGTATCCCACTCTGGAACCTTCCTGTGGGTTAAAATAAAACACTATCACTGCCAAAAAGCAACATTCAGTGGCATTCATGGCTGGAATTCCCCTCCGTGTGCAGCTGCATGCTGATATCTAATGAGGATGTTCAGATCTTCATTACTATGAAATCTTGAAAGTTGATTGAAACTTTCAACAAAATAAAAATTAGGTCCTTTAATATAGTTTTTTAGTATCTACTCATCTATGAGGTACTGGTTAATGAATACTTTCCATTGGGTTATATTTTCAATTATAAACATACTTACTTTGAAAACTTTTGTTCCACTTTCTTGAAGTGCTCTGGATTCTAAAATAAAATTTCTTGGTAAATGCTTATGGTAGTAACTGGAAAGCTTTGGTGGATTTCTACCATGAAGGAGCTGCTCCATTAGCAACTTTCTTCACAGTAGCTGTCCAGTGTTATTGTGGAGACCTTAAAATGCATGATTTTTATTTTACGTTTTGTATTATTTCCTCAGAGTTCACTTTTTCTCATTGGGATATAGAACATATATGTTACTGATATTTTATGTGTTTTCTCTTTTTAATTATTTTTTTTATGCATTTAGTGCAGGGTCTACAATGTCTCACTACACAGATTGGAATTGCAGTGATCCTTCTTGTTTTTCAGCCTCCCAAGTGCTGGGATTACAGTGCTGGGTGCCACCACACCCAGTCCCATTCACTGTCTCAGCAGGACCTGGGGGTGGGGCCTGCATGGCAGGCTGGGTATTGAACACTCAGCCCTAGCGTCTGCCTATGCAGGCACACCTTAATCTGCTGTGCTATCAGGTCAGTCCTTGTATTTTCATACTACGACTCTAAAATGCCACTCAAACTCCCAATTTAATGGGGGGGGGGAGAAAGAAAGAAAGTAGAAGACAAATAACCTTTTGGTCCCAGTTTGTAGGCAAAATGAACCTAATTGTGGACAAAATTCACTAAAACAAGCAGAAATAAGGAAAGCTTTCATTAATGGTGAGATATGTGCCACTTTCATTGTGACAAAAAGAACCTGGGAACTGATTCCCAGAGCACAACAGTCATCTACTTGTTACTAATTCAATGTGTATATTCAAAAATAATAAATTAAAAATTTATTTTTTTTTCTTGTTTCAGAACTTTTGTTTGTTTGTTTATTTTTATGGTGGGCTCAGCCTGCCCTGAGGGCAGGGCTGGTGCAGCATGTGGTGCTGGGGGTCGAACCGCGGTCCCTGAAGCTGCCTGCAGATGCTTTAGACCACTGAGCTATCCTGCTGGGTCCCCACTAATAAATTAAATTAATATATCTGAAAACAGTATAAACAACCAAATGACTCAGTGTGAGTCTAGATGTTAGTAATATTCATCATGAAGCAAATCAATCATATTTCCTGATTTAGGAGGGGAACATTAAAAAAGAACTCACCCAGGACAATTTTGTCTTGGAGGATTTCCAAAGACTGATCCTGAATGAGCCCTGGAGTTCATGGTAAACAGAAGCTTCGAGAAACTTCTCTAGAAGCTGCTCCCCCTAACACAGCTGATTGAGAGAAATGGGCGGCTTTATAGTTTCAGAATATAGAGCGCTTAGCTCTCTCCCAAGCTTCTATCTAAAATTTCCCTGAGCGATGAGATGGTGAATGAGACTGGGTGTGGTGGCATGCGCCTCTAATCCCAGCACTTGGGCCGCTGAAAAAAAAAGAGGAGGGATCACTACAGGTCCAATCTGTGTACTGAGACCTTGTAGATGCTATACTAAATATGTAAAAAGAAAAATTCAGAATAGTGGGCGCTTAGCCCTTTCCCAAGCCTCTAGCAAAAAATTTCCCATATCTTCAGTAGATATCAGATCTGAATCCAAAGTCTGACTCCACTGTAGTTTGCTACAGTTCTCTGCTGGTGATTGACGGGTTGGAGCACAGCAGCTCCTGCACGGTGAGTAACTTACCCTGAGTGATGAACTGATTCTCAGAAGAGCCCCAGTGTTCATTTCCAACTGAGCAATATTGCTTTAAAGTACGTATCATTTTAAAAGTCTGCATTTGCACTGTATTTTATTTTTGTTTGTTGTTTGGTTCGCTGTGTTGTTATTGTTTTCCAAGTTGTCACCCCTATCTAGGGAGCAATAGTCTCACTGGTAATTTCAGGAAAGGGGTTGCTTGCCATTGAAAATTCAGAGCTGTCATGTGGACCAGCGGCTGGTATCTTGACTCACTGCCTGAAGTTCTTACACGGGAAAAGGAAGGGCTACCTGCTCCGGCGTTTGGCGGAAAGACCAGTGAGACTGCTCGTGTTTTGCAGAGACTCATCTAGGACAAATGCTTGAACACAGAGCAGGTAACTAGGGTATTTTCTGAGATCTGGTTAACTACAGGAACCTGGAAGGACCACATTTTGTATGCAGAATGATAAGAGCAGGGTAAGAAAAACATGGTTCCACGTCCGTGTGGGAGTGACTCTATGAAGTTTAATTTATACTCTTGCAGGATCCATGTGAAATCATCAAATATTATGTTTTCAAGACTGAAATGAAATATTACAGTTTATTCCTGAGCCCTGCTTATAGATCTATTTCTTTGTATTGTCACATATTGCAAGACTAAAACTATAAAATAAGAGTTTCTACGTAGTGAACCTCTGAAATGTCCAGGCATTAATGTAGGACCTTAAGATTTTTATTCAATTAGCTCCTTCTACAACACCACAGAATACTGTGTGCTAGTTTCACATGCTTAAGAAGACACATAGGTTCAGGAAGAATAAGTCCTAAAGTTTACATTGCACTAAGTTGTAGAATTGATATGTAAACTTGTGTTTATTTATTCTAAGGCAGAACAGAAAAGATTGACAGTAACTGATAATTCCTGATTTCCATATAGATCACAGGCCTTATAAGGGTAAAAAGCTTCTCAATAAGCTAATTTTTTTTCAGTTTTATGATTTATTTTAGATTCTAGGAGTAGGAATTGTTTTTATTGCCTACCATAATCAAAGCCTGTAATCTCAACTTCTCCTTTGCTGTGTTCCTGGAAGATCATCTACTATTCTTATTCAAACTAGACACCATTCCATTGATCTTATTTACAAGATAATATTTATGATAACTGTCATTAAAAATGTCTGTTAGAACATAAATATGCAGAAAACTAATTTTAGAAATTTGCTTAGGTTCCATTATACCATTGTAGGCTAGACTCTGTATTCGCTATGTGAGCGATAATTACATAATCTTTTTAGGCTATCTCATGGATTTAATGTAATGTAAAGTTTCTCTTTTTTTCTACAATTACTTTCAACTATATTGGCTATAAATTTTATGTACTGCAGTTTAATACCCAGTTTCATACACAGTTTGACACTTCTTCAAACTCACATAAAGATACGTAGAGTCAAGTGAAACCATCCGTAGTATTTAGGAAAGTTGCAATGCAATTTGGACTACTCAAAACCCCTCAGCTCTGAGATATAGAATTTCAGCCTAGAAAGGTCAGTATGTCTTAAGTTATAGGCCCTAAATCCTCATCTTTGGCAAAATTCTCCATGATGGAAACTTCAGAGCCTCCCCCTCAAGCCTGACAAGTAACCTTTCTGTTTGGAATAGAACATATATGTAAGGATGCTTCTTAAACATTTTCACCTTTTGGGCTCTGGTCCAGGTTTTGTAGTTGTTACTAAAATATTACCACTCGCCCTCCTTGAGCAGGAGATGCAAAATGCACCCTTCTATCCTTCTGTGTGCGAGCAAGAGGTGATTCCACTTGGAGGAACAGCAAATGTTATAATTGGCATAGGAAAGGAAAGACAAAATATTGCTTACTGCTTTGATGAATCTTGGAATCAAATCTCAGATTTACCTGGATACCTGCCTTATTAAAGAAATTAGGGGAGATGCACAATACAGGATGTACAAAAGGGAAGTGTTGCATGCCACTGTAACCCATTCTAAAATTATGTTTTCTTGAGAATCAACAGTAATGGAGAAATGGATGACGTTGTAACTGATCACCTGTGGTGATAGACCTTGGCCAGTCTTGACAGTAAAAAGTCCCACAGTGGATGCCAATAGTCTTTTTAGGCCCTTTAGTGTGGCTGTGGGGAAGGGGAGATTGCCCAGAACTGGTAAGGGGCAAACATCCCACGCTTATAGTCTGTATATGCAGCTTTGGTGGCATAGCAGGCAGTAGGTCCACTGCCTGATAAATTGTTTCAGGATATTAATGGACCTTGGGGAAACACAACATTAGCGTTGTCCTCAGATTCTGTGTACATCTCTCCCCATTCAGATTTCAAGAATGTCAATATTGGATAGCACAAAAGAAGCATCGGATCTGACTCTTACATCTTGACCCATGAAATTCTTTTCCCCATCTTCTTTTTATATCTGTCTTTGGAATGAACAAGAGAAAGACAATATAGACTAGAATCGGAGTCAGAATTCTTGCCCACCGTGTCATGAGCAGACTTTATAGTCTGATTGTCTTCACTTGCCATTTGCAGATTGTTAGATAAGATTACAAATGTCTCAGGAAACACTGATTCAACTTTCTAGGTAAAAAACAATGTTCTAAATATAATAGATACTGTGAAGCAGGAAGAAGATGTTCAAGTGGGAAGGGGAACAAGAGAAGGAGGAAGGAAAAAGAAAAAACAGATAAGAAGGAAAAAATGTAAATGAAGATCTTGTAAATAAGGAGGGGAAGAGGGACTGAAGGTGAGGAAGTTAAACTGGAAAAAAAAAGATGAATCAAGACATATTACAGGCATAAATTCCTTATGATGATGACTACTACATATATCCAAAATGAAGCAATAAAATTATAAAAATAAATATTAGCTGGGAGTGGTGGTGCATGCCTGTAATCCCAGCACTTAGGAGGCTGAGGCAGGAGGATCAGTATGAGTTTGAGACCAGCCTGGGCTGCAAAAGTGAGCTCAAGGCCAGCCTGAACTGCATAGCGAGACCCTGCCTCAAAAAGATCAAAATAAATAAATAAATAATAAATATTTAGTGAAAGAACTGAACAGGTATTCCTTGGTTAACAAGCCAAATGTTTGCTCTTTAACTCTGAAACTCATATAGCCTAATCTATACAATGGTTTTCATATTTGCAATCTCAAAATGCTCACAATGTGGGCAAGGACTATAGAAAATGTTTTATAGCATGCATTTGAAAAAAAAACATGCTGCAGAAGAAGGAAAAGCAGTATAGGTAGAAACTGCAAGTAAAATTTAGACAGGTGTTTTTCATACTCGTAGAGAATTACTTTAAAGTCCTATATGTACTGATAGTTTTTTTTTTTTTTTTTTTTTTTTTTTTTTTTTTTTTTTTTTTTTTTTTTTTTTTTTTTTTTTTTTTTTTTTTTTTTTTTTTTTTTTTTTTTTTTTTTTTTTTTTTTTTTTTTTTTTTTTTTTGTACTGATAGTTTCTAAGGGCAGAAACTATGTAGGAGAGCATCATTTTTCACCATGAAAAACTGTCTTACTATTGTGAGGCTTTGAGATTGGCAAATTGCTAAACACAGAAGTTCCAGAGACTGGGTTGGCTCTGCTTCTGCTGTCACTATTCAATCCAGTTGCACTCTGAGCACATTTTACCTGCAGTGAGTTTTCCAACCATTTTTTGGGGGGTACACCCTTCATTTTCCTGAGGGTTTCATGTTTTTGAAGGCTTTCATGGTTACTGGAGACAGTAACCCAAAGCAAATTTTCTCCAGCCAAAGAATTAATTGATATGTACTTGAAGAGGCCACAGTCTTAACTGAACAAAACACTATCCTGGTTTTGGAGTCCATGCTGGAATACAATGGATGATAAACTCATTATTGGCAATATTTGTATTGTAGTGTGGAGTTTGAATCAAGCAGATAGAGCTTCATATATTGACACGTGATTTGACTCTGAGCTCCTGATGGCTTATGTACAGGGGCTGATCAAAAAAATACAGTATGCTTATCTTAAAAATATATATATATATATATATATATATATATATATATATATATATATACCCATGGAGGTTACATTATCATTAGTGTACCTGTCCCTCACTTCAAATACACTTTGCTGAGCTGGCCAGATAGCTGGCCTGCTAAAGCACCTATTTAGGTAGAGTGGCAGTGGCCAGGGTTTGATCCCTGGTGTACAGTGCCAGCTTGGCCCCCAGAGCATGCTGAGACAGTGATTGAGACTGGGCATGGTGGAACACGACTGAAATCCCATTGCCTGTGAGGCTGAAAAACAGGAGAATCACTATGAGTGCAATCTGTGTAGTGAGGCCCTATAGAATCTGTACTGAATACATAAGAATATCCAACCAACTCACAAAAAAGCAAATACATTTTGTTCTTACCACTTTTTGAAGCATTGTGGAAGCCATCATTTCTTCATGGTCTTTATATGCACACTTATGGATGTCGCTATACTCTTAATGGATTCAAAGCATCTCTAGTAAGTTCTGTCAAATAAAAAAAAACATGGACTATGCTCATCTATCTCATTCACTGTATCTGGCACAGTGCCACTGATGGCTGTACCCGGAAATGTGAATCTTTTGGATGGATTATGTCAAGGTAGCACAACTGTGCAGCTATTGACATGAAAAAGAACATCTAGAACTGCTTCAGAAAGGGTCAAGAAGTATTTGCAGCAAGGGGAAGCATTTTGACAGAAGAGACAGAAATATGTCTCTTACTGTAATGAATTAACTTCATTTGAACACACACCATGCTCCTTAACCATACCCCATATAAAGACGATGTAGCAGGAAAAGATGCTATAGCAGAGATGAACTGAAGAAGCACCGTTACTCTCTCTCTCTGGGAAGCTCACCCACCTGTGGGAAGGATCACATCTTAAAGAAGAGCAGGGCTGCTTTACCCTTTTGCAGACTCAGGTTGGGCTCTGGAGAAACCATGGTTCTGTACTTATTATCATGTAGAAAAGTACAGAAATAGCAGCAGCTATGGACATAGGTAAAGACAATTCTACTCTTACTTGCTAAAATGGAGAATAACTCAAGTCTACTCAATGGCAACAAGATAAATTTGGCCTTCTCTTAACCAACAAATACTCTGTGTCTGTAGGGGGAATAATGCTTGTAGCATACATGTTACAAAGATTGAAACAAACACTAAAGATATTTTTATATTTCAGCTTTTAAAGTTTGATATATATTCTCAAACCTCAATTTTTTTGAAGGGTCTCCAGGGTGTTCATGGTCTCACAACTAGATCAGGCTCAGTGATCCACCTATTTACAGCCCCTTGAGAGCTGGAATCAAGTTTTTTTTTTTTTAAATTGGTGGATAAGGAGAGAGCTGGAAGTTTAAAAATGTAAAAATGTAAATATGCTATGGACGTAGGTCACAGATTCAGTCTCTACCAGGGAAACTAAACAGGAACTGAACATGTGTTTTGGTTACCTGGCTGCAGAGGAAATGAAAGTCTGTGGCTAAAGGCACAGAAGGTGCAGGAGGTCCCAACCATGATCACATACCAAGGTATGGTCTCGCCCAGCCTCTCAAGCATGAAGTTACTTGTGGCCACTCAAGAAGAAAGTTGCATTTGTACACAGCACATGTTCTTCCAAGCAAAAATCAGAGAGTAATTTGCTTTTTGCAGTATGCAAAGGCAGTAGGCTCCCCCCCCCAAAAAAAAAAAAGTTTATGCTGTTTCAGGGTAGTTCAGCTCTTGGGATGTAGCCAACATATTCCCCTTCTGCCCTCAAGTTTATTACTGTTTTTGTTCTTCAGTAGGTTAATACATTAAAAGCCATTGTTAGAATTGTTTTTCTTATTAGATTTTTAAACCCAAAACTGTCCTTTTGCAGACTCAGGTTGGCCTCCTGCCAAGATTAATAAGTGAAATACGCCCATAAAAGGATAATGGTCTTCAAGAAAAGGAGCCTTTGGTTAAACACTGAAATTCTTTAAGGAATCAATGAGGCTTATGTCTCAGGGCACTAGGCTAGGCATGCATGTCTGTGTGTGCAGGAGTGAGTGTGGTCGCATTGGAGCACAAGTAGGGCCTGGGTGTGAATGGAACTACTACTGATGTTTCAAGCGCAACTGCAAGAAAACCTACAGTGATGTAACTTGACCTGAAGAACTATGCCAGGGAGGAGGGAAACATTGGAAACCTGAAGTGATGTTCCTTGGCTAGGTGGGGCCCACAGCTCTGGAGTCTGCACTCTGCCTCAGAAGCCTAGATTCCATTTCTGTCTGTTATGGCTTGTGTCTAGTTGTCCCCCTAAAGCCTCATGCAGTCATGGGGCGGGCTTCTAGAGTTTGTGATTAACTCATGGTTCACTGGGATTATGGGTGTGAGTGTTGCTGGGATTATGCGTGTGAGTGCTACACCCAGTTTGGGACAGATAACCTGAATGCAACATAAGGGAGACAGACTTCCTCTCTGCCGCCATTGTTGGGTCAACTTGCCCCATTTGCTCATGCCCTTTTGCTGTGTTCTGCTGCCGTGAGCTGCTGCTCTCTACCACGTGCCAACTGGCCTTGGAGCCAGCCAAGTATGGACTGAAACCTCCAGGAACTATGAATGCAATAAACCTTTCCTCCCTTCGTTTTGAGTGTCAGTATTTGTCCCAGCAATGAAAGAATAGTAACTTGACAGTGTTTCTCCCGTATTTCTCTCCCGCTTCTTTAACAAACTATTAGAGGGTGGTGTAGATTGGAAATTCATGTTTTGTTGGGGTCTCTTCACTGTTTAACCATTTCCTTTCACTTTTTCGTTGTACTTGTGTGCTTGAGAGAACCTCTGGCATGCTTGCTGGTTGTTTCGGGTCTGGCTTTACTAAATTCCCTCTGGCTTTGGTTGGCTGGCTGCCACCTCTCTTTCTCCTGCCCTCCTTGCCCAAGGACTGCTTTAAGGCAGGCGGAGTAGAGCAGCTGAAAGGCAAGTTCCCCTCAGCAGCCCAGCTTAGGATGCCAGCTCTTGGTCCTGCCCTGAGCCCTGGGTGAAACAGGCACAAGCCTCCAGTGTTGTAGGTGTCAGGGTTTAACCTTCAAGACTGGACTCCTTGCTTCGTGTCCTGCCCTTACCTCCCAGGGCCTTGGGAAAGGGTTGTTTCTAAGCACACAGTAGCCCAGAGGGACTTGCAGATCTCTTAGATTTTCCTGGCACTTTACCCTCTTGTCTTTCTCATCTTTACTACCTTAGATGTCACTCTCCTGGACTGGCAACACTAAAATGGCATCTCTGGACAACTGCCAGCTTGTCTGCTAAAACAGGGACTGGGAGGTTAGGAGCCTGCTGTGGAGCTAGCAGGAGTTGAACTTTCTCATGGGACATTGTTAGAGTTCAGATTCATGGAAACTGGTTCCTGTCCGGCTCACCCTCCCTGCTACACTTTCAGCGGGTGGCAACCTACATGGTTGTCATTATACATGCACTGAATCTCAGAGGCAACCCTTGGGTTGAGTCCAGTACCCAGGACAAACTGTTCTTCTCCACAGGAGCACAGGCTTGATGGTTGGGGCTCACAGGCCAGAAATATGCCACCTAGTTACCAAAAAGATTTGCACACCCTCCAGGAAGGAATAACTGATTCTATCCCTTGCCTACACCTCCTCTCACGCTCAGATAGCTTCTCACAAATTGTAAGGTTCTGAGGTCTGGCTTGTTCTTAATTGATGCGCAGATTCCTCAAACCTTAAGCCTTTGGTTAAGTTTATTTTAAACTGCACTGGAGTTTTAATTCCTTTGAATTCTGTGTTATGGGAAAGGAGAGAGAGGCTGTAAGTTTTGTTACTTTAGTTTTGTTATCTTTCTGGCTAATTGGCACACCAGCCTTTGACATGAGGATCACTCTCCTGACCCTCATGGGAAGTGTCTGTCAAGGTTTCATTTTCTAGGAGTTTCTGAGGGGGAGGGTCCTATCGGTCTGCCCCTTTAGGCAGTTGGTTCAGTTCTATTGAGAACCGTGGTCTGTCACTTGGTATACTTAAACCCCATGTGCAACCACTCAAGGTGTCTCCAGGTGACTTTACATCCAAACTCTGTAGAGCCATGATAAAATTTTTCTTTGCAGAAAATTCAATCTCAGTGGAGTATTACTTTGCCATGTGGAAGTAATTTGAGTCTTTTGCAGAAAAATGGATGCACCTCTAGACCATAATAGTAAGTGAAATAAGGCAGACACACAATCTCAAATATCACGTGGTTTCTCTTATTTGCAAAGACCAACATATACATAAATTACAGAGCAAAAAAAAATAAATAAATAAATAATAAGAAACAAGAGACAGCTCTTTTGTAAGAGAGAAGATGAAGAGCTATAGAGGAGGTGGAATGAAAGGAGATGAAGGGAGTAAAAAGGAGTCAAGATGTGTTATGTACATGGACTAATTCCCCATGAAGACTGTAATCCTTACTAATTCAATACAAATAAAATGTACTAATAACAAAATTTGCAACTTATGTTAATCATAACATTTGTATAATAAACTTCATTTCAATGAAAGATGAATGTTGACCTTTTTTTTTTTTTTTTTAAGAAATGAGAGGTTCTAACCAAGAGAGTTCAACACAGAGATACTGAGACACCGTTGTCCTGAAGATCAGCACAGAGATGCTGATGGCCCCAGGGCTGACATTCATTTTTACTCTAACGTGCCTGAAAGTGGGGATGGAGAGTGATGGGGACCAGGTGAGACTCGCCCACAGGGAAGCCCAGAAAAGCACCAGCACCCAGCTCACCATACTGGCTGGAAAGGCCTTGCACACAGAACGCATTGGCTGCAGCGGTCTGGAAGCTCCCTGATCCAGCAGGCCCTCCTTAGAATGCACCCATGCCACCTCTCCCACCCTTGTACCCAGCACTGATTCTAAAGCCTTGCCACTTGCCCGGCCAGGGTAAGGGAATCATAAGCCAAGACCTTCCCCAGATATCAGGCCCTGGCCCTAAAAGACTTCCAGGGTATACTTAATTGCCCTCAAAACCAGAAGGTGGGGAAGCTATGAGTGTGTATTCCACAAAGTGCTAATACTTACATCCGTAACTCTGAAGGCCGTAGACCAATTCCTATGAGGTGATGACCTCCCAACATGAAACGGTGTCATGGTTTATTCAGTATTTCTGGTGACTTAGTTAGAGGTGTAAGGAGCACTTTTCACTATCCCCTAATAGTTTTGTCACATGTTAGAGTTTTGACCAGAATGTCTCCAAAAGATTCATGTGTTGGAAGCTTGATCACCAGCTCTGCATTATTGGAAGGTGGCAGAAACTAAAAAGGCAGCACCCAGTGAGAGAACTTTGGGTCACTACCGGTATGGCCTTGAAGGGGGTGGTGGGGGCCAGTTTTCATCTGCAGCTATGTGATGTTGTATTGCCATAGGTCAAAACCAGACAGCCACATGGGACCAATTAACTGTGGCCTGAAACCCCCAAAGCTGTAAGCAAAAATGATTCATTTTTCTCTAGCATTTGACTCATTTGGGATGTTTGTTACAAATGGAAAACCAATGAATGCACCTACCCAGAACTGTATCTTTTGCTCTCTTAGGATTATATATTTTTACTATTTGTTTCCCTAAAATCTCATTATTTATGTTCTGTTTCCAAAAAATATAAATATCACAAAGAGTTGTTCCTTTCCTTGCACTGCAAACCTTATGCATTCTTAGCGGGCCTCTAGGGGGCCAGGACGAGCATTTCAAACCTAAGCTGGTAGCAAGAAAGCAGGTCAGCTAAGAAGAAAGCTGCATCTCCAAGATTGCTTGAAAGCAGGCTGGGTGAGCTGGCCCAGAGGACTGCTAAAGTTTGGGCTGTCATCCAGCCACAATCTTGCATTTGTCACCAGGTGGTTGGGCCGTGCCAACTACACAATGAAGACTTCCGACAAACAGAAACATTACAGCTGACTCTGCTCGCCAGGGCAAGGCAACTCTGCCCTTTCCTCCCCGCACCACAGCACAACACATCCCTGGATAATGACAAGTTTCACCCTTGTTTAATAAATCCCATTGGCATGACAGCACTCCCATAAACTCCTTGACCTTGCCAAATTTGCAAAACCAAGGTATTAGGAGTACTTGGCCATGAAGTTGAAGTCAATTGCTTAGGGTGGACTCGTAAGTGGCAGTATTGGGAGGATGAACACAGATACTTAACTGTTGCACAATAAATAATGTGGATGTTTATCAAAAAGCTTTATCATTTTTTTTCTTCCGTGGTAGGTATGTGATGATATTTTCTTCTTTTGTCTTGAGAATTTGGACAACAGACTCCTGGAAATCATGTGTGTTTGGTCTGCCAAGATGTAAAGCTCAAGATTGTAAAAATCTTTGACACCAGCAACTGTTAGTCAAATAACAAATTTCTAGACCTTCAGGTGGTCTTTGACCGGTCATTCGGCCATGAAATTCCTCTTGAACTTTTTAGTCATTGTTTTGGCAATTGGCTCAGTCTGCTTAAATAAAATCAATTTCAGTGAAACATCTCAGGCAGCAGAAGTGGCACAGGAGTTTTTCTATATTCAGTTTTTTAAGTAAATATTTTTTTCTAAGGAATTTCACTCTTTCAAAGGAGAAGAGAGAAATTGACCTTTTACATTATGCTGGTCCAACACAAACAGTGTGAACAAACTCGTATTCAAGTCCAACTGGTGTAATGAAGGGTAGCATTTGGATTGCACAATAGTCTTGATCAGTCTATGATATTATAATTACTGACTGTAGAGATAAACACCAAAACAAATTCCATGCTTTGAGAGTGGCCACTAAACACAAGCAAGATATGTGTGAGAAAACGGGGAAAGATGGGTAACTACATGAACAAAGCACTGCCCTTAGTTTCTTTTACATTTTTAGAATCTCTGCGAGTCTATGATCATCAGGTCTTGTAACTAGGAATTTAGGAATGAGCATCAAGTCCTCATGCAACTGTAGGAATTTTGAAAGAATTAAGGTGAGATAGATGGTTTTATTGACTGATTGATTTTTCTTTCTTCTTCCAATTTTGCATGCATATATCTGGTTGAGATAGATGGTTTTAGAAGGACCTAATCAGCTTTCTTCAAATCTAGTTCCACTTTTGCTTCTGGGCCTTCCTTTCTTAGTTTTCCTAATGTCTTTTTATTTCAAAATTTTCATGTTCTCATTTGTACTTATATGCATTTGTTTATGCGAGTCCTGATTATTTTCTCTGCATAATAAACACAAGAAGAGCAGCAGAATCATGTTTTTATTCCCATTTTAGTTTTCTTTTAGTTACAATACTGACTGCTGTTAGTTCTCATCTTCTTTTCCTATGATTGGATTCTCTGGGACCCACTATGGAGCCAGGCTTGATAAATGGACCTTAGTACATTCTCCATGAGCCAGGACCATGGGGCTAGAGTAATGGTTTCATCACAGACCTTAAAGACAGTAAAGTTATAGACTTCATACTTTGGTTTGCATATGTGATTACTTAACCGAAGAAACTCAAATATGTTTTGTAGTCCAGGCTTTGATGTAAACTAATTATGGCAAGCTGTATATCATACCTTAGGTATACATATTGTCATGAATAATAAAAGGGTAATAACAGTATCTCATTATGTTGTTCTAAGAATTAATTGAGATAATATATGCCATGCACTCAAAGCATCTAGTATATGGTTAGATCCAATAAATGTTACCTGTGACCATTATTATTATCACCATCATTACTGTACTATGCTCATAACTTTTATGTGCTTCAGGACATAAAATTTATAATACTGACTACTGTTGGTTTATGTCTTCTCTTCCTGTCTTCTAATTTTTAAATTCTAGCTAGAATGATCCCAGGGCTAATAAAGTATTTTGTTGAATTCTGTCATTTTACTTACTGACATTGCTATGAAAGCTTTTACACCGCTTGAAACTTAAACTGTATGCCTGGTTGGTCTTCCACTTTGCACACATCACCACTTTAAAACAAAAAACTTAGGAGTCTCACGGCATAAGCAGATGTTTCTCACCGCCATATGCCTGTCACAGTAAGTGCTTGACATTTTGTTTCTGTTGTCCATTGTCCTTTTGTAGGGCAGTTCTTAGGCATGCCTGATCCTAAGGCTCTGTGCTGGTTGACACTTGTAAATAACGTTATTACTATAATTAAAGGTTGGGTCAGAGTTGCTGAGGAGGAGCATGTCCTCATCACTGACTGTCAGTTAAGTGTGGGTCACTGGGGTCATTTACTCCTGTTGACTAAAGGGCCTCCTTTGGGTAAAGTGATGGATCATACTGTAGAGGTGTTTGGCAGATAACTAGTGTGATTCTTTCTTGCTGCAAATCAAGATAACTTTTTTTGTAAAAAATATCCATTGAAAGTTTATTGTGCATTTTTATTGTGCTTTTATGCAGATTTTTCAAACACTGTAAGAATTGATTGACCTGTCTTCTAACTCAAATATAACTTTATCAATATATAGAATAAAGTGTTTTATTAACAGAGAACCAATAAGATGTAACTACAATGAAAAAAATCATTGTACTGATTGGAAGATACATTTTTGTTTTGTTTTGTGAGATAGGGTCTCACTGTGTAGTGCAGGCTGGCTTTGAACTCACCTATCTTCTTGCCTCAGCCTCCTGAGTGCTGAGATGACAGACATGCACCACCACACCTAGACTGACAGTGATATATTTTCACAGTCATGGAAAAAGTTCCAAAATGACAAAAACTGGTATTTCTTTCCAGTATTTTTTTTATCATTGCACTAGAAGCTAAGTTGCTATTACTAATAGGAGGACAGTCAGAGCCCAGAATGTTCCAGGGGTGGGGTGTGCAGTGATTTCCTTTACAAACCTTTCCAGGATAGTGGAGTACAGCACCACCTTCCTCCCTGCTCCCTCTGGGAACTCTGGAACAACTCGCTCCACCGCACTCCTCTGTTCTGTTTGCTGTTATCTTCTCCACAGGAATAAAGGCCACCATATGAAAGAAATAAACATTTAAAAAATGCTTTAGCACTCTTTTGAAATTTTGAGTTGCTTTATTTTTGTTTCTTTCTCCTTTTCTTTTTCTACTGACTCAAAGTTAGGAAGAGGAGAATAAAGTTCTGTGGCAAATAGTAACTCTCCATGCCAAATGACTGAAAGGCTTCTGCTTTTCCAGATGAAAGTTCTTAAACTGCTAAGGCAGAGTCATAATTTCCAAGGTCTGGGAGAATTTCTGTAGAAGAAACTATGTCCTAACACGTCTTCAGGATAGCCATGTAAATGAGGGTCTGTGGGAAACCTTCCAGATTAGGGCACCTTTGTGTTGGCCTTTTGATCCTCTAGTCTTGTTGACTTGGTTAAACCCTTTTCCAACATGACTACTTGGGATTCAGATTGTTTATGGCAAGAACTATTTTGAAGATAAAAATGTGTAGTTTTATATGTAATGTTTAGTCAACTTTAGGTGATTTGATATTTTTCAGTATTATAATCACAATATTTTCTCATTGGCAATTTATATAACACAATACTTTATGAATATCGAAATGGTGAAAATGCAATCATTGATCGCAAAACATCTGTGGCATCAGCTTATCCATAGAAATCCCCACTTAGATTATTGACACTTACTAGAATTTTACACAATAGCTTAAAGTAAATTAAAGGTAGTGCTATAATAATTTCTAGTAAATTGATTATCTATAATTATTCATCAAAAGAGTCTAAATTTTCTTGATAATTTCTCCCTTTCAATATTGAATATGAGTAGAATAAAAGCAAGAAAAGATACAGTTCAAGAGCTTAAAAAATCATTTAGGGAAAATATTATAATATGTCACTGGCCAAAGAATTGTTAATTGTATAGCATATCCTAGCTTGATGGCTATTTAGCAATCAAATTTATTAAAATATGCCTTTGCTCTGCAATTAAAGGAAGAATACACAGTTAAAAATAAATTAGTGCAGGGAAGATGACCAAACAGAAACAAACCTCTAACCCAGCCCATATTTCACTTTGTGCAGATGATGTGATCACATATTAACAAATTATATTTCTCTTGAAGGAATTTGGCTCAGTGTCAGTCTGACTTTGAAAAAAAGATCAAAGCTGCCCAGCTGAATTAATTCTGCATTGATGTGCCTGTCTTTGGCTCTTGAAATTTGACCTCCTAAAACTTCATATAATTTGTTTTGTGTTGCTTCTTAATGTGAGTGCATTTCCCTGCAGAAAAGTTTGTGATGTCCTTAATCAGATGAATATTTAGAAATGTGATAATATGATAGAGGCGTTTTTAGTGGTGTAGGTTATCTTTGTGTCTGATAAATATCTTTGGTGGGGCAAAGAAGAAATAGATGCAATAAGGGGAATGGAATCCATTAGGGTATGAATTTTGTCTTTTAAAGATTCTCAGTAGTTGAGCCTTATAAAAGACCGGGGATAAGGAAGAGCTGTAGGTGCTAGTGCGTCTGAATTTCTAGTATCTACTTCAGCAATGTGACAAGACCACTCAGCTTAAATTACAGAAAAAAATGTTAATAGCTTTGACCTCCTCAACTACTATATGAAGAAAAAGCTCTCCTTACGGAAAGGCTGCCCTATTGTAATCCCTGTCTTTGAAGCGAGTCACGTACTAATTTCCTCTTGGGGAATGTTTACACTAAATTCTGTTTAGTCAGTAGGATTTCATTTTATCTTTAAGAATTCCAAACATCATAGATTTGAGCAACACGGTGGAAAACTACCAAATTAATGCATCTATTTAAAAATATGTGCAAGATACTGCACTAAATTACTACCAACCCTCAGAGCCATCTTCCGTTTATGCAAATAGGATTTTTGATTGTAAACTGAATGGAAGTGAATGTGAGGAAGTTCAGGATCTGGCATTACTGTATGAGACAATGACCATCATAGCCATAGAGATGAGGTCTCTAGTACTGGCTAAACAGGCCATAGAGACCCCATATGCTATGTAACTGATGGAAGATGTTTTTAAAGTTATACTTCAAAGTAGCACATTAAGATTTAAGCAAATTTGACAGCTGTGCCTATGGCCCAATGATAAAGTGATAACCACCCATGTACAAGACCCTGGGTTCAATCACCAGTGTTGGGAAAAACAAGTTTAAATGTTTAGAAACACCTGAAATGAGATCTGCTACATTATGATACTGGAAAAATAATGTCGAATATTTCAAAAAGGCCCTAGTGTCATATTCTATGATAAATAGGGCCTCTGCTAAGTTGTAGTTCTAATTATGTTCAAGGGTTTTTACCTTCAAATAGTAATAATACTCATTAAACAATTTCTTCATTAAAGAATTTTGGCCAATGTATGATTTAGATATAGCTGTGGTCATATGGAAAGTAAACCAAATCAAATCAAACAAAAGCTTTTAAAGCCTGATACAGTCAGCTCTTCTAAAGCTGCCCTGGGGTGAGGTTATCTTGTAGTTGTCATAGTTAACACTGTATAAGTTGTGACAATGAATGTCAGGTGTCTGATAGGTCACAAAGCAGACTGATAGAAGTGCATGCTGTTCCTTCATCTGTTATATTGCATCACTTCTTATTTTTACATCTTTAAAATCAGAATGCAGCTGGGCATGGTGGCACACTTCTGTAATCCCAGCACTTGGGAGGCTGAGGCAGGAGGATCGGTATGAGTTCGAGACCAGCCTGGGCTACAAAAGTGAGCTCAAGGCCAGCTTGAACTGCATAGCAAGAGCCTGTCTCAAAAAGACAAAAAAACAAAATTAGAACTAAAACTAACTAACTAACTAACTAACTAACTAAGATCAGAACACACCTTACCTAGTTTAACTGTGCTTTTTGTCATTGATATAGACCATAGTGGCACTTCTAAGTACGATTATACTTAAATATATAGTGCTGATGGAGTGAGCTATATCACGCAATGTGGTTGTCTTTATTTTCTGATTTTATCTTTCAAAACATAGGATGTTGAAGAATGAATGCTCCACAGTTTTTCAGTCATTGGGGATCTATCACTTCCTATCAGTTTGTGAGCACTGAAAAAAAAAAAAAAACTTTCTTAATTTCTTTTTTAGTTTCTGAACTGGAAACACAGTTTTTTAGCAGCAGCTACACTATCATAAACACTCTTGCATTATCTCCAAGTACACATGAGCTAAAATTTCTCTAGAAATAGGAGTTATGAGGCATGGAGTACGAAGAATTTAAGACAACACAAGTTGCTTGCCAAGCAGTAAATCAATGTGTGCTCCCATCAACATATACATCTAAAGTGTAGGATTTCTTATGATCCTCAGAGCTGTTTCTGACCTAAACTCTGACCATCAATGTTCTCTCTTTTGTTCATAAGTCGTTTTTATTTTCCTGCCAGGTTATTTTTAATTTTTCTCATGTTGATGGTATAATCCAAGAGGATTTTCCTACCCCAATATCCTTCAGTTAATTAAGACTGCAAAGTCTCTGTACTAACACACTGATGTCCTCATGCTCGGGATTACTTAATCCCCTGATGTACCTTTTGATCCTTACAGCCCAGGGTTATTTTCAAGCTATCCTGGCCCTATATTTCTATGCAAAACCTCATTTGGAATCAATGCCATTGTGCTATGCCACCACTTAGCTTCTCCTGTTTACTCTAACCTGCAGTTTTCTTCTTTCAAACTTGAATTTTTTTTTGTATATGACTCCATCAATATACAATTTCTCAGTTTCTTTGAATGTATCACTACTATCCTTACTCCTCTCCATTGGAGTGGTACTGCCTTATGACTGTTTCCATGTCTCGTTATTGTTTCATAGTGCTTTACCTTTTTTTTTTTTTTTTTTTGCTTTACCTTTTTGCCTTTAAATTGAGCATCTCTAGAACGCTCCCACAAAGCCCTTCATCTTTTGCCTCCACTTCATTCATTATTCAATACCATTGAGAGCTCAGACACCTTGAGTCATCACTTCGCTATTTGTATCTCCATCCTTTATTTGCTAGAATATTCCCTGGCTTATAAAAGGGCGCCCTATGATTGCTACCTTTCAATGCTGGTATAAATATTGTATCTAGATTCATATTTTGTCAGTTTAAGGACTTGCTTTTCAGTGGTCTCCATTCCCTTGTTCCTTTGTGCTTGTATCCAAGGGTGTGGACAACCTCTGATCTGAATCAATTGTAACAACGCAGTTCCTTCCTGACCCTCAAGAGTCTTTATCCTGATTGACATGGGGGCATTTAAGTGATAACGAGAAGTGTCACGAATGTTCAGAAAGTGAAGCAGGCGGGAAGGAAACATGTTCCTGAGGAGGTGGCATTTAAACTGACACCTGAACCATTGCTAGAAACCAGCTTAATGAAGCATGAAGAGAAGACAGCCCTGGCATTTGGAGAGATCTGAACAAATTCAGATGATTGGGTTTTTCTGGTCTCCATGTATACATCACAGATGCTATCAAGTCTTTCTAGACCACGGTGTTGTATGTCGAGGGCATTTTCATTCTCCCTGAATCCTCACATATTCTTCACAGCACGACTCATGATACATTATGCTAACTTTTCATTTTCTTCCTTTCTCTGCCCTTAGGCTCTGGAAACATGTTTTGCATTTGACTTTTCCTTCAGTATCCAAGTGCGTTCAACATCTGACACATAGTCAAGGTTTAATGAAATTTGTCCATTAGTGGGTCAATGAGGGAAAACTCTCCAAAAGGCAGCAATAATATGGACCTAGATAGAGACAAAGTGATTTTTTTTTTTTTTTTTTTTTTGGCCTTGTGGTAGCCACACTGATGAAACCAGCGTAAATTTCCTGAACGCAAAGCAATGTGCCCTTCTTGTAGGATATGAATATTCTTTCAGCCACTGGTGAAATGTTGTTCATTCTTCTCCACTTTCATGCTTCAGTGATATTAGTCTTATCTAGCTGAACAAATTACAAATGAAGCAAGTAAGTTACAGAATAATTTTAAAAGCACTGAGAGCTCAGCCCAGGGCAGCTTACTTTCAAAATCTGTATTCTTTGAAGCATATCACTTTTGGTTTTATGACACACTGCACCACTGTCTAGCTTTCTGGCTCTTGTAGTCACTGAAAGATTTGGGAATTGATCCTCAGATCAGAAGTTCTTAGCCACGCCTCAGTGTGTCTGTCAGCTGAGAGGCAATGTCCCAAACAAGGCACTAAGGATCATGAAATGCTGTCATATGTGCAGTCATTCTTTTAAAAAAATCAATTAGGAAAAGGAATATAAAATATAAATTAGAGATAATTAGAGACATTTCTGCTCATCTGATGGGCCTCAATTATGATACTGTGCTAGGCTTCCTTGAAGGACAAAAGTATAGTTACTCAATTGGGGCTTGAAACCTGTCCGTGGAGTGTGGGAGTGTGACCCTTAAGGTGGTTACGGGTATCACGTAGTTTTTATGTCTCTTGGCCCTATGTAAAGCATGTTACAATGTTTCCTAGTCTTAGGAGATGTTTTTAGATCTCTTACAAACACGCTAGAGCGTAGAGAGTAAGAGGAGAAGTGGATGGAATGGAAATTTAAATGAGAATCAACTGCAGGTGCATTCTGGGACTGACAATAGATCAAGGATTTACCTCTTTCTGGCAGATGAGAACTGTTGTGGGTGGCTGGCAGAAGCGCTGGAAGGCACTGCCTTTTGATTATATTTGATGACGATCTTTACTTTGAAGTTCAACATGAGTTAGGAATCTCCCTTCCAAGAGTCAACATCCTAAGTATTATCAAAAGAAACCTTGTAAATTTGCTACAAAGCCACCAAATTTCAGTGATTCTAGAGCTAATAAAGGACATTCAGCCTGCTACCTACAGGAGAGAAGGGAATTCCCTCTGAGAAGCGCCAAGTGTTATACATGTTGGCATGCCCACCATTGGAGAGAGAGGATTGGATAGAGGTCCCTCGACATCGTGCTTTCAAAGGCTGAGTTGGACCGGGTTACTTCCAGCGTGTTCCTACCATGACAGCATTGATAACTTGGACTTTGTTTACCTGCATTTATAATAATTTTACTTGGGTGAAACTAAGACTGCCACATAATCCTATTTCTGCAACAATGAAGAGGAATAAGTTGAATGAACACTGGACCAACTGTGAAAATTGGATTTTTTGTACAATTCGACACTGAGTAGAAATCTTGACTGTCTGAAGGCCTCAGTTATCAATGAAAGATGAAGACAATGGAATAGATCTAACCCCAAGTTGTTTCCCTGAGAAAATTTAGGTCTTTAAGGACCCCTCAAAAGCTGCTAAGAGCAATGAAAATACTTGTTTCTTTTGTACTACTTTAACTGGAATCTCTGTTTTATCTTCCCTTAGCTATCAGAAAATTTAGAAATTTTCTTGGGGAACATTGTTGTTCTGTCTATTACTTTAAAGTAGTGTTTAAATGACCTCTGAGATTCCTTCCTGGATTAATACTTCCCTACTGTGTCCTGCCTGAAAGTTGAAATGTTAATAAGTAGGCTTAGTAAGTGTCTTAGTTACTTTTCTCTCATTGCTGGGACAAATATCCGACACCCAAAATGAAGAAAGGAAAGGTTTATTAGCTCACAGTTACTGGAGGTTTCAGTCCATGTTCGGATGGCTCCAAGGCTGAGGGGAGCAGGGCAGAGAGCAGCAGTTCATGGCGGCAGAACAGCAACGATGGCAACAGAGGCAGTGGAATAACCAAGGGAGCAGAGAGCAACAATGCAAATCTGTCTTTCTTTCTCTCTTTCTGTTACATCAGACTCTCTGCCTAAGCCTATCCACCTCAGGCCACAGCTATAATGCCCAGCAGTATTTAGACCCATAATCTCATCAGTACTAAAACACATAATCCCAGTGATTTATGAGTCAAGTCTCAATCTACAGAGGTTCTGCACCTCATGATTGCATGAGGCTTTGGGGGGACAACTAGACATAAACTATAACAGTAAGTAGTTTTGAAGTAGCTTATGGTGCTTCCAACCTATCAGACTCCCCTCAGAAACTGGCAAGGAAGGCCATTCTAAGCATCTCATTGAGCCAGTTGTAGCGGCACATACCTGTCACCCCAGCGTGAGGAGACACTGAGGCAGGAAGAGTGCCACAGGTTTGAGGCCAGCCCAGGCTACAGACTGAATTGAAGGGTACCCTGCACTATTAAGTAAGACTCTGTCTCAAAAACCAAAAACCAAGCAAAGACATCACAAAACAAAAACAAAAACGAAACAATAAAACCTGAATCATCATAGCCCAAACTTGAGTTTATCTAAGAAGAATAATACATTTTGCTTATTTTATAGCATACCACAAATATTTGTCTGAAAATATGTTTTGTTCTCAGAATAGCATCAAATACTAGAGGACATGACATCTATTTTTGAGAATCATTAATAAAGGCTAGCATTTTAAAAATTTATTGCAACCAATGTTATTTGAATACTGACTATACATATTAATCAAGTACTAGTAAGATTGAACACCAAAACCAAAAAGGACACCAACCATGAAGAATTAGTTTAGATGAGAAAATAAGGCAAATTAATTGCAAAGTAATGGAGTACATACAGGAACAAAAGCAAAACATACGTAATTAAAGATAGCAATAAAGCAGAGTGATACGACCACAGGGCTTGGATTCAAATTTCAGTTTCATTAGATGATTATATTGTTAGAGGGAAGAAATTCACAGTGTTAGATTTGTTGGGTTTGTATCTACAACTCTGAAGAATAGATTTGAGGTCACAAGAGGTTAAACATAGAAAAGTTTATTAGGCGAAAGCTCCTGAGAGACTGGAGGGGCCCTCAAAGTGGAATGCCACTGGAGCTCTTTGTATAGAGGGTTTATACAATCAAATCACATTACAGGTTATCTTGGGTCACGCTCTAATCACTCTAGAAGACAACAAGCACAGTCACTGAGCTGGTGCCGCTCACAAAGGAAAGCAAGGTACATAGTGAGGGTTGCTAGGGTGAAGACCAATGAAGACCTTTCTAGAAGTGCTAGAAGCGAGGGTAAGAAAGAGCTGGTTATCACTACGTACTCATTGCATTGTTTCTCTATGTGTGGCATTGCTCAGGCTTATGGGACCCAAGGGTGCCATACAATACCACTTTGAACAGTTGCCTATCTCGGGGGTGCCTGTAGGGTTAGCTGTGAGTCTCTCAAATATAGGCCTGGTTTGCCTCGTCTTCGTTCTGACTGGCTTGGGCCTGGTCTCTTTCTCACTGCCTGGATTCATGACTCAACTCCTGGCTTCACTTACTTGTAAAATAAAGCAAGGAAATGTACCTGTAGCACACCTTTTCATGCTAATTAAATGGTCTGATAAATGTAAAACACAACAATGTTCACTTTTGTTCCTGCTACGATGACACCTAATGCTATTAAATACATTAATTGATATTTAGGGTTATTTTTACGTCCTAAGCACTCAAGATGATTTGTTCCTGCCCATCTTGCATGTAGCAGCACTGTTTGCCTTTGTTCCACACCATCTTATTTATTTATTTATCTATCTATCTATCTATCTATCTATCTATCTATCTATCTATCTATTTATTTATTTGGCAGAACTGGGGATTGACCTCAAGCCCTTGCATCTTTTTAAAGGTTACGGTATTTTGATATTTTGGAAGCAGCATGGGAAAATAGAGCTATGTTTTCCTCCGCAGCAAAGCATAGAGTTGTTTAGTGTCCGTTACGACCAATAAAGTCTCCCTCTGGGGTGGATGTCAGGCAGCCTTACTGCCTCCTGCAGAGGCATCTTGGTTTCCATAGCCTGGCTTCCTGTCTTGTTTAGGGGCCTGCGGCATGCTTAAGCACTCCCTGACTCCTTTTCATTGTTACTGGATGGGAAGAGCAGGGGCTGGGAGGACTGCTGCCCATACACTCTGGCCACCGTTATAGCGGTGAGCAATAAAACCCTTCATCTCTTGAGTGGGAATCTCGTATCTCCTGATAGCACCCTTACAACTGTGTCCCGCTAATTTGTTAGCCTGCAAGAAGGGCGGAATTTCAGCCGTATCATAGCTTCTGATACTATTATCAAGAGGATTAGCAAAGAATTGCAACTTTTGAAACTTTTATTTTTTTCTTGCCCAACAGTTTATCATGAAAAATTTCAAACACACATCAAGGGGAACACACTCATATCCGCTATCTACATTATATAAGTAATTTTACTATGTTGTAAATATTTTTTCTAATGAAGAGAAAAATTTTTTTTTGCTGTAATTATAACTGGCATCTATACATCATAGAAAGGGAAGTTTTATTAAGGGGCATCAGGCAACAGAGTGCCAACTTGCAGACACCCAGAGGAAGAGCTGGTGACCATGGCCTAGCACTGAGTGTACTTACAGGCCCCTGGAGTGACCCTAAGATTGGCCATCTAGGATTTATGTTCTGGGCTCTGTTGGGCTGGCCCTTTTGGCAGGCCATGTTAAAATGCAAACTATTCACAATGTGTTTCAAGTTGAGATGTTATCTTCTTAATAGTGCTTCCAAGGGTGGGTGTGGAGGGGTCCCACAATTCACAGGTGAAAGACACAGGCTAGAGCCCATGTCACTGGCTTAGGGTCCCCAGGACCCTTAGAGATGTCTCCTAGAAGATAAAAAAGCTTGAATACCTTTTGGATTCTGTGTTTGCAGGTTTTCCTAAAAAGTACAGTTTCAGTACTCTAATATTTGTTGTCTGCCTTCTGTTTCTCTCATTTTTCTTTCTTTCTTTCTTTCTTTCTTTCTTTCTTTCTTTCTTTCTTTCTTTCTTTTTTGTCTTTTTGAAACAGGGTCTCACTATGCAGTTCAGACTGGCCTTGAGCTCACTTTTGTAGCCCAGGCTGGTCTGGAACTCACACCAATCCTCCTGCCTCAGCCTCCCAAGTGCTGGGATTACAGGCGTGAGCCACCACGCCCGGCTCATTTTTCTTTCTTTCCTTAGTCTCCCACTGAAAATAACATCACTTAATTAAGAACATTTTGAACTTGGGAATGGCAGCTTCTCTAAGGGTTTTCTCTGCACTGACTTCTTTACACGAGTTCTGCTCTTACTCTGGTAAGTGACCCCTCATACATCTAGAGTAAGACCTCCATGATCTCCCAGTGACTGAGAGACACAGCTGTTCTAGCTGGCACTTTAGCAGGGGGATGAAAAGGGCTAGGAAAGATAAGGAAAGAGTCACTGTCTTGCACCTCCCCATTAATATATGCAAGAGTACATATTTGTATAATAGTACATAGACCATTATATGTTTAATCAACATTAAGTCCCCGGCCCCATTTGCATATAAGCATGTACTTTTAACTAAGATGTGCATACTACATCCCATTTATCACTCCAAGCAACATCCAGGTCAATATGACTATTATAAACCAATAGTTCCCATTAACCTTACATAAGATACACAGTGCATAATATAGACATTAACACAAAACATTAAATTATCCTTGTCCATGCATTTATTCCTGTCTGTTAGAGGTCTATTAATCATCATTCTCCAAGAAATCATCAATCCGCCAGGCAGGTGTCCCCCTCCTCACTCTGGGCCCATAAAATGTGGGGGTAGCTAGAGTGAAACTTTATCAGACATCTGGTTCTTTCTTCTATTAAATTTGCTCATTCGTTCCTCTTAAATAAGACATCTCCGTGGAAACGGGCCTACTGGAAAGTGGTCCACTGTGGTCTACAATGAAAGCAGGGTCTAGCAATTCACCTAGTTATGAGTCATGCAGAATGTAAGTTCTGGCCTTGGCTCTACCCAAAGTGAATCCAATTTTTTTTTTTTGTCTTTTTGAGACAGGGTCTCACTATGCAGTTGAGGCTGGCCTTGAGCTCACTTTTGTAGCCCAGGCTGGTCTCGAACTCCCACCAATCCTCCTGCCTCAGCCTCCTAAATGCTGGGATTACAGGAGTGACCCACCACGCCCGGCTGTGAATACAATTTTTATAGTAAAAATGTTACATGTAAACTTTGTTTAACACTATGTCATAATTTGAAGATAAATGCCTGTGTTCCTTAGGCCCTAATGCTAACACAATTTTTATTGTATGCTACAGTGTCATATCACACTAGCCAGGAACATGCTTGATTGAGCTATTTTTCAAGTAAACTCAAGCTGACCTTCAGAATCTTATCTGTGGTCATCCACGGGGCCACACAGCAAGACCCTTTTTTTGGGACTCACAATAGCAGCACTACTTAATGGCGGGTCATGGAAGCTGGTATGTTTCTCAGGCAGCTCACAAACAGGAACTACTGAAAGAATTTCTGAAGTAAGCAATTAGTGAATGAATTCAAACATTTCATTTTTTTCTAATGTGAGCTCTTTTACCCCTTAATATCCCAGAAATTAAAGTTGATACTCTCTCACATGTTACATCTTATGATACTTTTACGCTCAATAAAGTGCAATATATCTCTACATATGCATTATATACCATTTTGTCTTTTAAGAGCCTGGAAAGAAGATATATTCATTTCTCATAGTTTATTATTTTTTTCCCACTTTTGTATTTTGTACAGGGTCTTACTATGCAGCTCACTATGCAGCTCAGACTCATAATGATCCTTCTGGTTTCAGCCTCTCCAGCTCTGAGTTTATAGGTGTGGGCCACCATGCCCTGACTCTTGCCAGGTCAGCGCACCCCAAAAGTGGGACCAGTGTGGCATGTGGGACTAAGAATTGAACCCTGCTCCCTGCATTTGCCAAAGCAGGTGCTTAGTCCATTGAGCTATCTCACTGGCCCTCATAAATGATAATTTAAAGTTGAACATTTTTCATCCGCTCTTGTTTTGATAGTTCTAGCAATATGCCCATCTCTATCACCATTTATCTACATGTTAGGTTGATCTAACTTTCTTTTTCTTTTTTTCTGATAAGCTAGTTGCAAAACTCTCAGGTGCAGTTTCCTACTGGGATGGAATGTCACTTTAGGGTCTACTAATATAGTTATCTTGTAGGCATTTGAGAATTGTGCTTGATTTTAAAATCTACATTAAGAAAATTTGCTTATTGTTTAAAAGTCACCTCTGACTTTTTAGCTTCTCAAATATATTTTGTTACTGTGTGGTAACGTTGCATGCTGATGGGAAGTTGGTTCCTGCATCTAACCTGCCTCAACCAATCTCAGTAAGTTGGCTTTCGACTTGGTAGCTTTCGACTCCCTCCTCTTCTGTGTGAGTTCTGCTGCTCATCTTGTTACCTTCAGATTCCATTGATCAGTGTTGACCAAATCAAAGAAGACCATTTATTTGGTAAAAGAGGAAAAATAATTTATTTAAAGCTAGTTCCAAGGAAACGGATGGCTTCCTTTGGCTCAAATCATCATCTCTCTGTGTACAGGTGACAGTGTCATTTATATCAAGGAGAGGCAGAGGGAACAGAGAAGTAACACACACCTGCACATTCCCGTTGTCACTTCCAGCCCTCTGTAGTTTATTCTTCTCATGCTTGGCCCTGGCCTCTCAGGGCCACCATCTTCATATCCTCTTCCTTCTTCTGAGTTGACGACAAAAGACCCAGCTGTAGGATGTTTCAAGAAATCACTTCTATCCATTTGGCTATTCTCCTTGTAACCTCTGTGTCCTCATCAAGTGACACTGTTGGAGTGGGTTGTAGTGTGCTTTCTGAACTATCTTGGCAAGTGCAAATCCATTCTTGTGATCTTGTTGAAATCTATCAATTACTAAATCATAAATCTACTCCATAATTAGGCTCTGCATGCTAATTATAAATGCCTATGTACTGATGAATTTCTTCCAAATTTTTTTGGATGAATTAGACATGAGATTCCAAAATTTTCTTTTTTTCCCATTAGTTACTTTGTCAGCACCCTGAAGTGAAGGGCAGTAGAGGTTGAATGAATTTGGGGGCAACACTATTTAAACTCAAAACCCACAGTCCCTGGTGGTTTGGCCAGTATATTTTCTCCTTCTCGTATTCCTGAGGTAGACACAAGTTTAGAAAATCATAAAAGTGCTGTCCATACTCTACAAGTAGCAATTTAATTGCTACTTGGAGGAAATTCATTGGCATTTGTAGACTTAAGTGACTGCTTTATTTTACTCAAAAATCTTATCACTTCACCTTCCAAAGCTATTACCAATATGCTGCAAGAGATGTTAGGTATCATCCTTTCATCCACTTCCTAGAGCAAGCAGCTATAGAAAGGACACAGAAACTTCGCTGACTATCTTAATATGTAAGTGGAAAGTAGAAAAATGTACTTTCAGGAAAGCTTAAATTTATACTGTCTCATTATAAATGTTTAAGTGTACGTGAATGCTTAAATATAGTAGCATTGCATTTGTATGAAAGCAAAACAGTTACTGGCTACTTGCTCTGCCATGGCTCATGATCATTTCGTTTGACTTCACAGCTTATGACAGACATGCAGGTCTGGGACTTTCAGCGCATCCCGGTGGGCTCTTACCATACCGAGAGCATAACGAGGACTCCTGCACTGTTAGCTCATGCAAAGTGACTGCACAGAAACGCTTTGCTCCATGTGTCATGTGCTCTGGTATGTGCATTCTATATTTTATGAGCCATCAACTTATTCAGCAATATCTTAATTGACTTTTTATGTATAGAACATAGCAAAATATTTCATTTTTCAATCATTCCTCTTCCCATATGCTTCTTCTTTTTTTTTTTACTTGATGGTTTTGTGAATAAATTCAGACAAAAGGAGAAAAACCAAAAACAACAACAATAAAAAGAAATTGAGCACAGTTTCAAAATACTCGAATTAGCTTCTATGCTTGAGCTCTTGAGTGCTTTGGAAAAACAATGCTCAGCTAAGAATGAGCATGAAGGAAATGTGAGGCTTTTGGTAACATAGAGACGTCAGAACTGCCTCAAGCCTTCAAGTGTGGAAGCCTGCAGGGGAAGGAGCTGCAATCAGTCTCCATCCATAAATCAGGTACCTCTGGCCCATCATTGTAGCTGACAGCCTCGAGTCTAAGTAAGTGCCCTGCCATTCATTTATTGGACAAATGCACCTACTACTCATATCACTTGACTTATAAATTCTGAGAAATACTATTCCATGGGATCTTCCTAAATGAGCTGCTTAGAGCCAGTGTGTGACTGTCTCCCATGTGCATATTCCCTTACATTTGTGTCACAGCTCAAGTCTTACAGAGTGCCATCCTCTCATCCTTGCAACCAGCTCTGCTGTGAAGGAGCCCATGGCCAACCTATTGGGATATGGAATTTGGTCTTCTGTGCTTGAGCAACTGGTTTGATGTACAAGTCAAGCCCTAACTCCTTCTTGACCTTCTCTGCTAGGGTATGAGTGTGTGTGAACCTGATTCCCCCAGACAGGATGACTTCTAGCCCTCACGAAAGTGCATCGAGGAAGGGCTGGCCTCAAAAGGGAAATAAGCCAACCAGAGATTACTAGCCCACTTAAGATGTGAAGAGCTTGAAGGGTTCAGAGGGAGCTAGAAGTTCTTCCCAGAATCCATGGCTGATGAGCAGCCAGCTCAGTCAAATTCACTTGGGTTACTGCAGAACTTTTTGCAAGACTGGAAATTATCCCAGAATATTCTTGGAGCTATCTATGTAATGCTCCATTTCTTTGTTGACATTGGCTTCTGGCAATATAACTTAGTAGAAAGAATTTATTTTTTCTTTTTCTTTTTGATTAACAGCTATTTAGTCAAATTTGCTTGTAACTCACATCTGAAAATAAACACACAAACAAATCAAAACTTTGTCGTATAGTCTTCAAAGTTACAAGCTTTGCTAAAGAACCAGATTAGGAAATGGGAAAAATCCCTTAAATTATCAGGAGTTTCTAAGAAGACAGTGATGTGCCTATACTGTCTTGTGATGTACTGGGAGTAGTCAGAGGAGGAAAAACTCAAACTGTAATCATCATGCTCACCTAACTTCACATCATCACGGTGTCACCTGACACCACATTAACCGGCTTCTGATGAAATGCGAAATTGCTGCCGTTTTCTGGCATAAACTAGCCTTGTAGAAATGGACTCTTTGGCCAAGGTGGTGTGGACCCAACGGTGGGCCTTCCTTATTCATACAACAGTGTCTCTGTGCCTGGTCCGATAACTTCATGTCCTGAGTGTTACCAGGTGACTGTTCTCACTACTGATCTTGGTACTCAGTGAGGAGCAGTGGGTCTTCTTAGGCTTCACAGCACATGGGAGATCAGCCTTTTTCTGTCCATCCTTGCAGCTGCTGACGTCACTCTCACCTCTTATTTCCCAAGTTTGCAAAAGACATCTTCCTCTTCCCATGTAATTTGGAGTCTGCGAAATAAATACATACATGTCTTTCTTAGTAATTAATATGTACTATATGTAGAGAATGGGTAAGTAGTTCAACACCAAGAAAAATTTACAACTGTTACCCAAGTCCTGTGGCTCCTGTCTGGGCTGGCTTCCTGAAATACATCAAACTGTCTTCCTGTAACAGCCTCAGAATACTACAGAGATTCACACCTGTTCTGACCTCAGTGTCCAAACACGACATCTTCAGTCACAGCTAGAGGTGTTATTGGCTTTATCTCCTTTTGAGATGCGTCTCCATAGTCTATCTCTGCTTCAGATGTTGTTTCTATCTGAGAATATTAGCAGTGTCTATTCACTTTAGGACACACCTCACTCCTGCCCCAAAGGGTGTGCTGTGTCCCCCTAAGTCTCTCAAGACAAGTAGTTCAGGCAAACATCAATCCATTAGTCAAAGTCAGACATCAGTGCATTCATCAAAGTCTAGGTTATTTCAGTTTAAATGTAGTTCATGTAGGACATTGAAGTCTTATTCCTGTTGAGGCTATTCTGTGTTTCATACTTCTCCAACTCCTTTTTTTTTTTTTTTTTTTTTTTTTTGTCTTTTTGAGACAGAGTCTTGCTATACAGTTCAGCCTGGTCTTCAACTCACTTTGTAAGCCAGGCTGGGATCCAACTCCCAGCAATCCTCCTGCCTCAGCCTTCTCAGTGCTAGAATTACAGACATGTGTCATGGTACCTGACAAATGTAGTTCTATCTTCTTCTTGTTTTTAACATTAGATAACATTGAAGTTTCAATTGTCTCTTTGTATTTTTCTATTCTTTTCATTTCCTTTTGAACTGAGCAGAAATATAAAAAAAGTTTTTGTAGGAGTTTTTAAGAATCAAATATATTTCATGATATCATATCTTTTAAATAGATTTCATACAAACCCTAAGTTTTATTCCAAATTTGTTCATGTATAATTAATGTAACAGAAATAAAAATAGAACTTAGTATAGTCCATGTACTATTCTAGAGCTTTTCAAAATAATTTCTGCCCATATTTCATTTTGTTCTCTCCCTTTGATGTGCTGTGGTTATTTGCATTTTATCTCCTTTCTGAGGATTCAAGAGGGTAAACTGTTCGCCCAGTGTCACTGCACACCCTGACTAGTAACCTTAGTCTGCTTGTAGGATCCCTCCATTAACATCATTGCATAGGTTTAGAATTTTGTAATCCTGTAGGGAAAACCAAAGTAGACTAAAAGGTTATTTATTTGTACTGATGGCTCATTTTACGTGTCAGTCTCACTGGGTCAGGGGAGGCCTAGATATTTGGTCAAACATTATTTGTGGGTGTCTTAGTTACTGTTCTCTTGTTGCTGGGACAAATAGCTGACACATAAGCTTAGGGAAAGAAAGGTTTTTTAGCTCACAGTTACTGGAAGTTTTAAGACACTACCTCTATCCGGGGCACCACTGAGTCCAGGATGATCTGCTCCATATCTCTAAGAGAGGGCACCCAAGGGAGGGTGCACGGGAGGTGCATACTAGCAGTTTAGACCTCTCTGGCCCTGCTCCTCAAGCCATGCACCTGACAACCCCATAATTTACATGAGGCTTTGGGGGACAATTAGATATAAAGCATAACGTTCTGCCCCTGGACCCCCAAAGTCTCATGCACATCCCTTTCTACAAAAGGCATTTTGGTCCATCTCTTAGAGTTGCCAAAATCCCAACAGTTTCAGCATTGCTGAAAAGTCCAAGCTCCAAATCTCTTCCAAGGTCCAAGGAAAACTCTCAACTGTGAGTTCCTGTGCAAATAAAAAAAATTAAATACATCCAACAATCAAAGGCCCAAGGTAAACATTGCCATTCCAAAAGGTATACACAGAAGGATACAAACCATTAGGGCCAAAACAAGTCCAAAATACAGGTTGACAAACATTAAGTCCTATAGTTCCATGTGGAACATATGAAGCAATCTGTGGCAAATTGTGAGCTCCATGTGGCTCTTTCCTCATGGCACTTCTAGTGGTTATAGCTCCCATAGCTTCTCTCTTTGACCAGCTCTGCTCCTTCCTTACAGTTTTCATTAGATGACCCAAGTTCCTGGCTTTTGCAAAGTCCTGGGTTTAGCATGCAATAGGCTTCTCACTCACAACTTTACACACTGCCCTCTGAGGGGCACACTACCTGGCCTCCAAGCCCTTCTTCTGAAATTGAAGTGGAAGCCTCCTTAACCTCAGAACACTTGCATTTTTTATGCACCTAAAACCAATGCCATGTTGATGATGCCAAGGGCTGCTACCAGCTGGAGCAGTAGCCAGAAATCTGGTGTGGCCATCACTTCCATTTTAGAATGTGGTGTGGCTGCTGCCTCCCATTGTAGAATGTGGTGTGGCTGCCGCCTCCATTCTGGAACCTGGTGTGACTGCCTCCTTCATTCTGGAAAACAGGGCTCTCTGGCTTTCTCCTCAGAGCCAAGTCCCTCACCCTTGCTATTGTGAGGCTGCAAAGGGTGAGAACCTGCCACCTCCTTTGATGCCTTTAGGACATCTTTTCTATTCTCCTGGAAAATGGAGATCTCAGCTCTATCTTTGCAGCCCACAGCCTTCCTGGCGCTTTCTTTCTGGCCAAATTCACATCATTTTAAATCATTCTTCTGGGCTCTTTGATCTTCATTCTCAACATATATTTGAGTAAGAGCTCCCAGCAATAACCATGCAGCTACCCCAGTATTTGACTGCTTTGAGATTTCCTTTGAAAGATTAATCAGTCCTTCACGTATATTCTTCCTTTCCTCCATTATAGAGTAGTAATCCAATTTCCGCTTGATAGTCTGTGTCCATCACCTCCGACAACACTGTTATTCCCTTTTTTGCTAATTCCTCAGAGGCATGAAGAGACCAAAGTGACCAGGGGGAAATCTTAGCTTCCAATGCATTGGTATCATTTCTGGGCTTCCTGGTTCAAGCCTTCTCCCCTCTGGGACTAAGACTTCTAGTCCAGGAGAACATAAGGTTGTGGGGCCAGGAAGCAAAAATTTTGATAGTGATCACTAGGGGTAATGGTGAGTAGTACCATTCCTACTCCCATGCCTTGCTACCTGGACCCATGAATCTTGGCTATGGGAGGCACAGTACCATACTGAGGGCACTGATTCAAAGCATATATAGCCTGTTGAAGTACCTTACCCCAGCTCTGCAAGATATTGTCACCTGGCTGGTATTGTAACTGCATCTTCATAAGGCCATTTCATCATTCTAGCAATCCAGCTGCTTCTGGATGATGAGGTACATGGTAAGATCAGTGAATTCCATGAGCATGAGCCCACTGCTGCACCGCTTTGGCTGTAAAATGTGTTCCTTAGTCAGAAGCAATACTGTGTGGAATACCATGATGGTGGATAAGGCATTCTGTAAGTCCATGCGTGGTAGTTTTGACAGAAGCATTACATGCAGCAAAGGCAAATCTATATCTAGAATATGTGTCTATGCCAGTGAGGACAAAGTGCAGTCCATTCCATGATGGAAGTGGTCCAATATAATCAAGTTGCCATCAGGTTGCAGGTTGATCACCATG
Organism: Myocastor coypus; assembly: GCA_004027025.1. NCBI lineage: Eukaryota > Metazoa > Chordata > Mammalia > Rodentia > Myocastoridae > Myocastor > Myocastor coypus. The sequence continues at coordinate 6,909 of PVJA010001457.1, read as the reverse complement.
GGGAATAGTGCCATATCGCGGACTCAGTGTTGGCTTCTATAGCTGGCATGTTGGGTATTAAACAGTGGATGTAGCCAGGTCAGCCTTGGAGAGTGGGAGTCCATGTTGCTGAGCCCTTGCATAATGTCCATCCCTGCCACCATGGGCACTCTGTTCATGGGCCCACTGGGCAATAACAAGGGTGGCAGAGGAGATCAGCTACTAATCACAGAATGGGTCATCTTATCCACTTTATTATTAAAGTCATCTTCTGCTGATGCTACCTTTTGGTGAGTGTTCACATGTAAAACAAATATGTTTAGATCCTTTGCTTCAGATACCCTTCGAGGCTGAGCATTTAATTTACATTGCAGTTTAGCCAGTCTAATTATGAAGGAACTCATTTGGGCCTCTGCAACCTCAGCCTTTTGGCTAAAAGAGAGATTTTCTGTCAGGGCACATTTCAAAACTTTTAAATTTTTTAATCTGAGTCTGGAGGTGGGAAATCATATCTTTGAGCTCCTTATTTTCGTTCAAAAGTTTGTCCACTGGGGCGAAGACCAACCAGCTGGCATCGTCATATTCCTTACTCTGCCAAAGAGATCCCAATTTTTTCTGCATGGAATCTCTAAGTTTCTGACATCTCATAAGTGGTGAATTAGGGTAATCAAATGTATTTGTACATCCCGTTAGTTTAAAAAGCACAAGCCAAGGAGTATCAATATGCTCCTTAATACCAGAAGAGAATATAGTGTCTTTAGGTTTCAACAAATGTTGAAGTCAGTTCCAGGAATACTTAAGGCCATTAAAAAGTGCCATCACCATATTCTGTTTCTCTAACCCCACTCCTGGTACCACATTCTGTCTTAGTTACTGTTCTGTCATTGCTGGGATAATTACCTGACACACAAGTTTAGAGAATGAAAGATTTATTTAGCTCACAGTTAGTGGAACTTTCAAGACAATGCCCCCGCTCTACAGGGTCTGGAGAAGAGGCCACGGTGCTGCTGTGTCCAGAATGATCCACTCCATACCTCAAAGAGAGGCCACCTGAGGGAGGGGATGAAGGAGGCACATATTAGTTTAATGGTTTATGCCTCTCTGGTCTCACCTTTCTAGCCCTACCCTGTTCCTCTAGCCCTGCCCCTTAAGCTATGTGCGTGAAAGCCCTATGATTTACATGAGACTTTGGGGTGACAGCTAGATACAAACCATAGCAGTGGGTTTAACTATGATGATATGTCTAGATGAGACTAGCATTTGAATTGGTGATATTTACAAAGCCTATTTCTCTTCCTAGTGTAGATGAATGTTATCCAATCCACTGAGCATCTACATAGACTCAAAAGACAAGGAGTGCTCACCTGACAGCTCAGTAGATTAAAGTGTCTGCTTAGGCAGATGCAGGTACCAGGGTTTGATTCATGTCATGCTGTAATGGACTTGCCCCAGGGCACGCTGAGATGGAGATTGAGATTGGGCATGGTGGTGTGGGCCTATAATCTCAGCATTTGGGAGCCTGAAAACAGGAGGATCAGTATGAATCTAATCTGTGTAGTGAGACCCTGTACATTTTGTACTAAACACATTCTTTTTTAAAGCAACGGAAGAAAGAATTTATTTTCTCAGCTGGACAGTTTGACACTGACCTTGGACTAGGATTTATACCACTGCAGATCTTGGCTGTCAAGCTTTTGGATTAGCAACCCAGCTACATTGTCAGCTTTCCTGTGCCTTCAGTTAGTACACAGCACATCATGCGACGTTGCAGCCTTTTTAATTGTGTATCCTAATAATCTCTCCATATCTGTGACTTTCCCACACATGCCGTGCACAACCATGTTCACACAGAGTTAGTGCTGTGCCTCTAGAAAGCTTTCAGTAATATTACTTGCAATATAAGTAAATTCTTCAATGAAAATTTTGTTTGGTTGAAACAACTATCTAGACATAAAACCATCACTAAAAAATAATTTGTGTTCCCTCAGATATCAGATATCTTGGGCCTGTTATTAAGATGTTATATGTAAAACATTTTGTAAAAATTACTTTTTATGCTTAAGCCTAGGAATATGTTACTTAAACTGTGTTCTCAGTGCCAGAAACATCAATACCATTTAAATGTTTAGCAAAAATGCAAATCATTGCATTTCCCCTAGATCAGATGAATGGGAATATGAATTTTAACCAAGGACTTGAGGTGATCTGATTCATATTAAAGTTTGAGAATTGTATGTCTGCATCAGGACATGTCTGAGCATTAATATATCTTATTGTATCGCTGTGAGCAGCTGCTTATCAGATGTGCTTAAGTGTGGGATCAATATATTGGTATCTTCAGTAAGGCATGGAGTACCACCTGGAGATCTCTGCCCTAGTAGGTGGTGTTTACTGCTACATAACATTCCTCTTGATATTTTTGCATCTGATACAGATGTCACGAACTTCATTCTTAAAGCCCAATTCAGGGTAAGTTGATGGAAGCCTGTGTAATCCATTCCAGAGCATGACTTATCTATCTGCTTGTGAACAGGTCATGGATTTCAGTCCATGTAAATTGTCCTATAGCATCTTTGCTATATTTCAGTTTCTTGGCCCTTTCCTGTTTTTTGCTTTTACCCTTCTCATCCAGTAGATGGGTCTGGGGCTCCTCCGTATCCACAAGTACACCTTCCAGGTTAGTCCAGACTCTGTGGACTGGGTCCAGATCTGAATAGTCTTGCCAAGTTTTCCTTGTTCCCGCCTATCTTATTTTGACATCATGATACTCACCCGAGAATCTTCTCTGAACTCTAAAAGTTATGTCCACTAGCTATACCTTAGGCGGACTTTCTTCACATTCATAGCAGAGCTTCACTGGCATCTGTAGGACTGCTCACATGCACTTCTGGCTGACTTCAGCTTCTGATCTTGCTCATCCAGGCTTTCTTGCCCCCTGCTAAGCCACAATCCATCATCATCCATTGTTCTGTACCAATGCACAGATGATCTAAAGCCTCCTCTGTTTTCCCACAGGAGAACACCAATGCATTACAAATAATGTAAAGCTGTAAACACATTCGATCCTATAAGGCTCAATTTTGTTGAGCATTCTATTCTGGCAATAAAAACATTAGAAAAGTAGAAATTGGACTAGCAGAAAAAATTGCATTCCATGCTCAAATCAGGTTGAGTATTTTATGATCTGATCAATTGCTTAAATAATAAAGTGCCTCAGTCCCTTAGCATGATGTGTAGTAGTCCACAGTAGTTATTAATAAGTGTTAGATATTTTCCCTGATAGTCAGTTTAAATGATACAGACAGTACAGCTTTGATGCAGTGGGTGAACTTGGCTTTAGTGTTTGTATTCTGAGCCTGTCTTCCTGGGGCTATAAGAAAAGTATAAGGCCATTAAATTCTAGCAAATAGTCAACAGCATGTCATCAAGAAGAATATTTTCTTTTGATAATGGTTTTCCCACAATCGATGAAAGTCACAGAGCAGTCTTTGTAAAGCACAAGATCAGTCTAGGAGTCTGATACCAGTTTGTGAATAAATAGTACATGTTCCTTTCAATGTGGTTCAAGTCACTGAGCTTCTCGTTTATGTAGATAATGGAAAGTATTCATCCAGACACCTGGCATGTGCAAATTGCTTCTCATTTTTATACTTTCAAATAGGAAATCTAAGGCCACTACAAGGTTACGAATAAGTAACAGGACTAAGGGCTTACAGACCAATGTTATCATTAAAATAAATAGGCTTAGCTCAAGATTTAGCATGCTAACCTCTCTATAAGTATCACACTTCCAGGCTGTTTTTTTTTTTTTTTTTTTTTTTTTTTTTTTTTTTTTTTTTTTTTTTTTTTTTTTTTTTTTTTTTTTTTTTTTTTTTTTTTTTTTTTTTTTTTTTTTTTTTTTTTTTTTTTTTTTTTTTTTTTTTTTTTTTTTTTTTTTTTTTTTTTTTTTTTTTTTTTTTTTTTTTTTTACTGTCATCTTTATGGCTTATATTAACCAATCATTTCTTTTCTTTTTTGAGGATTGTCCTTATTTCCTCATTTTAATGTCATTTTGCAGATGGTGTGTAAATAAAGCCATGGCTTACTATTTGAGGCTGACTGGTGCAAGAATGAGGTTAGAGGTCTTTGACGTTCTACTTTTCAAAAAGCTTCAGAAAAGAGTTGGTTCTCAACAAACTGCCAGGAAGTATATCCTTCAACTTTTGAGGTTCTCTCATCTCCTCTGAATTCATTCTTTGTGGAGTTATCACTCTCATACATTCTCTTTCTGGAAACTTGTGTAGAAACACCCATATCAATCAGTAGACAGATGTTGAAATTATACTTTGTTTGTTTCTTTTACCAAGAATGTTCGCATTTTTAACTGGAGGCAAGAAATTACATGTCAAAGGGGTAAAAAGGGCTGTATTGACTGCAAAACAGTAGACATTAATGAACAGATGGGGAGAATACTTTGAGGGGAACAAGATGTCAAGTTGTACTAGCTTCACCCAACACAGGATAGCTACATTGCACACATACAAGAAGAGGTGTGTTTCCCACAAAGTAAGAATGAATCTAACAGAGATTTTCTTGTGGGAAATAGTATGACCTGTGCCAGCAAGATAGCTCAACAGACTAAGCACCTGCTTAGGCAAGCACAAGGACCCAGGTTCAATCTTTGGCACCATATGCCATGCCAGTGCTGGCCCCATCCCCAGGGACAATGATCGAGGTCACTGATATCAGGTGTTGTGGTGCACATCTGTATTCCCAGAGCTGAGGAGAATCATTACAAGCCCAAGGTGTATAGTGAGACCCTATACCAAATACAGAAGAAAGAAAGAAAGAAAGAGAGAAAGAAGGAAAGAAGAAAGAAAGAAAGAAAGAAAGAAAGAAAGAAAGAAAGAAAGAAAGAAAGAAAGAGGTGAGATAGTGATCAAATTAGGCATATTTGTTATAGGAGGTTTGGGGTGTGTGTGTGTGTGTGTGTGTGTGTGTGTGTGTGTGTGTGTGTGTCTGTGCGTGCCTGCCAAAGCCTTCACTGCTAATATTTGATCGTGGAATACAACTAGAAGAGCAAAAATATTCTAATTTTGGGCATAAGAAATCATCTTAAAATCAGTTTTTAAGAAACCTAACCTGGCGGGGCGTGGTGGCACATGCCTGTAATCCCTGTACTCGGGAGGCTGAGACAGGAGGATCGGTGTGAGTTCGAGACCAGCCTGGACTACAAAAGTGAGCTCAAGGCCAGCCTCAACTGCATAGTGAGACCCTGTCTCAAAAAGACAAAAAAAAAAAAAAAAAAAAAAGAAACGTAATCTGATTTTAGACTGAAGAATTAATTAGGAGAGAGGGAAGGTCATTCAGGAGAATTTAATGGTGTTCCTAGTTCTAGCATGATTTTGTTTGGGATAATAGAGATGAAGAAGGACAAATCTGTGGAGAGGAGGGAGATCCTCAAGCCCCGATGATTGTTTCTGTCATCCTGAACTGCGAACAGCACGGTGTTGGGCATTTTGCTCCTACTGGTGCAGCACATGATTACTGTTTGTAAGTAGTTTGTACAGACAGCCATGGGCAGCTCGGTAAAAAGTAGATGTTTAATTAATAACTGACGGAATTGGGGCCACAGACAATGTGACAACACCTACATATGTTCTTCCTCCTCCCACCATCGTCCTGTGCACTCAACCCAAGCTTGGTCTAGATTGGCCTTTCTGGGCGACATAAGACCATGCTACTTCCTGCCTTAAGGGTTTTCCTCATAATCTTACTCACTGTGCCTGTGCTGAGCCCTCTTGTGTTGGCGAGGCAGCTGTGAGGGTCATTTGATCGGAGTTTGATGAAGAGGGAGATCATGTCTGATAAGCTCATTATTTTAATGGTTGTTTTCAGAAGCAGAGCTGGATAAAAGTCAACACTCCAAAGTCAGTAGCACTCTTGCACACAAATAACAAACTTGCTGAAGGAGAGATTAAGTAACCAACATTTTTCATAATAGCATCAAAAATAAGGAAATATCTAGAAATCAGTAGAACAAAGGAAGTAAATAGATTTACATTGGAAACTATATTATCCCCGTAAAGGAACTAAAAGAGGCTATCAGAAAATGAAAAGGTACCTATATCTGGGCTGGGAAGAGCCAATATGGTGACAATGGCCACACTATCATAAGTGCTCTACAGATTTAATGGAATCTTCAGTAAAACACCAATAGCATATCTCACCTAATTAGAGAAAACATTCCTAAAACTCATTGGAGATCAGGAGAGATCTGGAATAGCAAAGCAATTCCGGGCAACATGGGCATCACAGTGGCACCACAATCCCTGACCTAAAAGTGAACTATGAAGCCACTGTGATAAAAACAGCATGGAAAAAACAAACAAATAAATATATGAAGAAAAATTTCTATCTTAGTGGTCATTCAAGAGATGGAAATTTATGAGGACTAGTCAGAAGAGCTTAGAGGATTAAAGAACTTGCTTAGGCAGACTCAGGGGCTGGGAGTCAATCCTCAGTGTGCCATGCCAGCCACACCCTGAGGTTCACTGAAACAGTGAATGAGACTGGGCATGGTGGCATGTGCCTACAATCCCAACACCTGGGAGATTGAAAACAAGAGGGTCACTGCAAGTCCAATCTGTGTAGTGAGAACCTGTAGATCCTGTACTAAATACAAGAGATGCAAATTAAAAAAGAAAAAAAAACACCAAGATTTTATTTCACTTAAAAAATAATGGATATCAAGAATTCAATCAGCCAGGTGTGGTGGCACACGCCTGTAATCCCAGCACTTGGGAGGCTGAGGCAGGAGGACCGGTGCGAGTTCGAGACCTGCCTGGGCTACAAAAGTGTGCTCAAGGCCAGCCTGAACTGCATAGTCAGACCCTGTCTTAAAAAGACAAAAAAAAAAAAAAAAAAAAAAAAAAAAAAAAAAAAAAAAAA
>PVJA010001456.1:0-126587 GCA_004027025.1 Myocastor coypus | reverse complement strand
TGGGCATGACCCACCTCCCCACTGATGCTGCTTAGAGGAAAAAAAAAAAGGAAAAGAATATACTTCTCTTTGGACCAAGAGGAAGCAGATACACACACAATCAAATGTTCTGCAACTGCAGTGGGCCACCAGTGAAGCCTGCAATGTTGGAGGCCATCGAATCTAAGCCTCCTAAAGCTCATCTCACCAATCCAGCTCTGCACTTCATGCTTTGTAATTAAGCATTTTTTTTCTTTTTCTTGCTGGGTGGTCAAGGCCAAGTCGAAGCAAGACCTGCATAACAAAACATTCTTCTTTTTGTATCTTCCAGGGTCAAATCCCCTCAGGATCAAGTCCGAGACCATAGACAGTATCTTGTAGAACCGTTGTTAGTGTCACCCTTTGGGATGAGTCACGGCCATTGCTTGGCCATTTTGCTTTCTGTGAAAGCCTGAGAGAATGTTTTTCTCTGGGTGACTCTCCTTAGATGCACTATAGTTCATTCATCCCTTTCCTCTGAGGTCCCATAATCTCTTTGACCAGAAAATTTGGGACACCTCTGAATTATAGGATATTACAGCACAGGTTCTCTTATCTAAGCAGGAACTTTAAACCACTGAACCATCTCACTGACCTGAAAATGCATTTTTCTTGTAGTACTATAACTTTTTTTCTGTAACAAATTCTTAATGACAGATAATATTTAACATAACATTGTAATATCCCATGATAATGATCAAATTCACTTTTTATAAGAAAACATTTAGTAACTTCTCTAAAAACGTGACATAGTACTTTTTGGCAGTGACTTCATATATGTATGATACAATGGGAAGTATGAATTAGCATATGAATCAGGGCCATTTTGTATTTACTGAAGTTGAATTAGTCAAGTATCAAATGCTGTAATATAAAAATTCTCATACATTATCTTTAAAACAGATCTCAAAGCTCTAGCAGAGCTTCTCTAATGTTCTGAAAGACTTTTTGTGGTGCTAAGATAAAGCTCAAGGATATTTCACTGAGCTATATCCCCAGGCCTTTTGAAAAATTTGAGACAGTGTCTCATTACTTTACTAAATGCCCCAGGCTGAGCTTGAACTTCTGATGCTTATACCTCAGCCTCTTAGACTGTGGGTGCTATGGTTTTTGTCTGGGTGTCCTCCAAAAGTCTCATTCAGTCATGGGGCAGACTTCTAGTTTTTGTGATTGATTCATGGTCTAATGATTAGAATATGGATGTGAGTGCTACATCCGTCCTGGGACAAGTAGCCTGCATACAGGGTGGGAAAGAAAGAGGCTTGCTTTCCCTGTGCCTTTCCTCTTTGCTCTTGTTTCTTTTGCCTTTCCTCCACCATAAACTATTATCTTCTACCATGTGCAGTTACCTTGAAGCCAGCAAAATATGGGATGAAACCTCGAAAAACTATGAGCTAAAAATGTTTCATTTCTTAATTCTTGGGGTCAGTTATTTTGTCTTAGCAAGGAGAGAAAAATAACCGTGACAGAATTTGGTACCGGCGATGGGGTTGTTGCTTTGTTTATGCATGGCCATGTAATATAAGAGCCTTTGGGAATGGCTTGTAGGGAGAGTATCCAAAGATTTAGCGATGTCACCTGGAAGAGTAGAGCTGGAATGACTTAGGATGTTCTCTATGGGAGATTCTGGCCAGAGGTCAGAATACTAGAAGTGATAGAAATCCTGCTGGTAAAGACTGAGATTGGGAGGTTTCTGCTAGGAAAGACTGTATTTCTTTTGGACTCCAAATGATGTGTGTTATAGCTTGGCAAAAAATTTGTCTACCTTTTGCTCATGTCCACAAATGTTGCCTAACAATAAAATTAACGGTAGTGGACTAAGTAATCTGTCAGATGGAAAGTCAGGACAACTGAATGTTAAAGCAATGGTATGGCTATGGTCGAGAGCTTTTAGCCAGATTTATTTTGAAAATCAAGAGCAAGGAGCCAAGCAGAATGATTTAAAACACTGTGAGCTTGGCAAGGAAAAATAACTCCAGTAAAGCTTAGGGGTTGTAAAAGTATAGGTGAGGGGATCTTGATTGCTGAGAAGGAATAGGAGGAAATATAAGAGATCACCTGAGGACATCAAAAAGCAGCAATTTTCTATGTTTTGCAGCCTCAAAACTGCAAAAGTGAAAGATTTTGCTTTGAGGAGAAACATGCAGAACATCATGTTCCACAATGACAGAAGAATCCACACTATGTTCCAAAATTACAGTGGCCAGATCAAGTTCCAAAATAGTGGCAGCATAGAGAATTTGTTCCTCAAAATTGGGTCAGAATGCTCAGCTTTCCATTCACTCAACCCGTACAGGTAACAGAGAAGAATGCCTAGCTACTGCTTCAGCTGACAGTGGAATTTGGTGTTATCAACATGGCACTAGTTTTAGTAGCATGCAAAATGCAAGAGTTATGGGGTTAAGACAGCTTCTGCTGAGATTTCCGAAAGCCAGCGAGACCAAGAAGTTTGCCCCTGAGAAGTCAATATGTGAAGCTGTGAATGAGAAATCAAAAGTTTAGTGGAGACCCCAGAAGGTTGGAAAATCCAGGAAAGTGGATCATCTAAGCAAAGTTGCAAGGAAGGAACAAAGCAGGCCTGAGAGAAAAAAACATAGGTGCACAACACCCAGAAATTCCATAAAAGTAGAGCCACATAAGCTATTTGGAACTCACAACTTAACACGGATTGCCTCAGATATTCCACAGGGAATTATAGGACATGATATTAGCCTTGGTACATGTTGGACTTGCTTTGGTCCTGAATCTTTTTATACCTCTTTGTACCTTTTAGGATGGAAATGTCTGTCTTGTGCCACTGAATGTTGGAAGTGTTTAACTTTTCATTTGTACAGTGTCTCAGAGCTAAGAACTTGCCTTAGATTCCAGAGGAGATGGGACTTGGACTTTTCAACAATGCTGAAACTGTTAGCACTTTGGCAGTTGTTAGATATGAAGTAAAATACCTTTTGCATGAAGGGGTGCATATGAGTCTTTGGGAGGCCAGGGGAAGAATGTTATGGTTTCTGTCTTGATGTCCCCCAAAATCTTCACACAGGAATGGTGGCATACTTCTAGAATTTGTGATTGATTGAGGGTCTAATTCTTGGAATATGAGTTTGAGTGCTACACCCACCCTAGTGCAAGTAGCCTGCATACAGTATAAGGGAAAGAAAGAGGCTTGCTCTCTGTTCCTTTTTCTTTTTCTCTTGTTCCTTTTGCTATTATCCACCTCCATGAATTGTTGCCTTCTGCCATGTTCCACTTTAGTTTGGAGCCAGCCAAGTATGGACTTATCTCTTCAAAAATTGAGCTAAATAAAATTCCTCTTTCTTAGTTCTAGCCATCACATGTTTTTAATGCATTTAGTACAGGGTCTCACTACCTAGGTTGGACTCATAGTGATACTTCTGTTATCAGCCTCCCAAACACCGGGATTACAGGTGTGTCCCACCATGCCCAGTCTCAATCACTGTCTCAGTATGCCCCAGGGGTGAGGCCAGCAGGACAAGTCAGGGATCAAACCCAGGCTGCCATGCTCTGCCTAACAGGTGCTTTAGTCTGCTGTGCTATCTGGCCAACCCTTGAGCTATCTGGTCTGCTCAGGCCTCATGTATTTTGTCATTGTAATATGAAAAAATCAAAGCTGGGATTACAGTTGTATGACACCTATAACCAGGTTTCAAGATCTTTAACCAATTCACTTTTGTATTTCCAGCAGCACATAGCACATAGCAGGCATTAGACCAACAAAATTAATCAACAGAGGAATCTTAACGTATGTTTTCCAACTTGATGTGGATTTAATTGTCATGTTCTTTTTCCTAAAATATCTGCAGTCTATTATTTCCAACTTTTCTCCTTCCATACCACTTCAAATTATCACTAGTGCCTGAATACAGGAGCTACTATTGTTCACTACCAGAGAGTTATATAAAATGTTGAGTATTGTAATGTTCGTGCATTGTGACATTTATACATTGGACTCTTCAAGCATGCTTCATTTTGTAGAAACCAAAAAAGACTGTTTTTATCATACCAGTGTAGTAATTGAGATCAGCATGCAATCAAATATCTTGTATAGAAACCTTCACAACTGTATTTTCTTCCTGCTTAAAATAAAAAAAAGATCAAGAACGTATTCACATACACAATAGAGAATATAGAATCATGCACAGAATAGACTTAAATATCCTGTGGTATTTTTTGCTGTTAATGTGAACTGCAACTATTTGTCAAATAGTCTGTTTTGTGTATTGAAATATCCACTTTTTCTACATGGCTTTTGGTAAATATTTTTAAGAGGAATAAACACGCAAACATACTGCATGTATGCACATGGACACAAAGGTACGCACACACACACACATATGATTCCATGACGAGCTACATATATCTTGAATGGAATAACGTACATCTCACTCATTTTGTTCAAAAACATTTCATTCCAAGATTGGCGCAGCAGCACAGCATAAAGCTCAGTGCAGGTTCTTAGGCGACTGCACACATCGCTTTCCCAGTGTGTTGGCTCTATATTAGGTTCTGTATTCCTGGGGGATTGGCCTTCTTCTTGGCACTCAGCCTACAGTCTCTTCAGGTTAGATGCCTTCTTTGTGCCTCAAAGTACCAAGATCTGAACATCAAAAAGATTATGCATAAAGGTATATTAGCTAGGGTTTAAACTAGCCCATGAAGTATAATGTATTAATTCATTTTATGAGTTAAGATTGAGCCCTTTGAGGGTAGAGAGATAAACGGGGAAAATAAGCATTTATTTTGTGTCTTCTTTGGATAGGAGCCATAAATGGACTCTGTGAGAAATAAATTATCACGTTTTAGTTCTTACAAGCCATGTACAGTAATCTATATTAGCTCATTTCATTTTCTTCTTGAGGAAAATAGCCTCAAGGGTATGAAATAATTTGCTTGCTGCCACAGATAAGTCATTGTCAATGTGGTGATTTCCCGCATCTGTCTTTATATCAAGCTACATTCTATGGATATTGGTGTCAGGTTACTAGGTTCTATCTTAGGAAGTAATAGACTCCTAAGTTGAAGTATATATAACCTTGAGAAGCAGATACAAAAAGCATGAGTGCCATTGCAGAGTGAACATTAGCCTGACATTTTTTTCAATGTGAAGAAGCTGAACCCAGCACAGACTGAGGTCATGGACCAAGGACAGAATACAAAGCAAAAGAGTTTTTATTACCTTGACTAGACAGAAAGAACTATCTCCTGCACAGTGAACTAATGCAGTTCTCAAAAAAAAAGTGTAAAATACCATATACAGATAGAAGATCATTCTTCGATTCCTAAAAATAATGGCTCATACTATCATAAAGGGGAAAAAAGACCTCAAGTAGTAGAAACCAGGCTTTAGTAAGTACAGTGGCAGTCTGTGAATCATATGAGGGCTAGCATATTTTAGGGTAAGGTATTCTATACTTTGTCATGCATATCCTCCTTTATTTATGAATATGCCATGTCTACTCTTAACCATATATTTTGGATAAAATGTAAATTTTAAATTTATTATAAGCCGGGCGTGGTGGCGCACGCCTGTAATCCCAGCACTCGGGAGGCTGAGGCAGGAGGATCGATGTGAGTTCGAGACCAGCCTGGGCTACAAAAGTGAGCTTAAGGCTAGCCTGAACTGCATAGTGAGACCCTGTCTCAAAAAGCAAAAAAAAAAAAAAAAAAAATTTATTATAGACATGAATGGATTTAGGCTTCCTAGTGCAGTAGCTTTGTGTTATCAAACTATGCTACTAGTTTTTAATGTTCATTTATTTGGAAATTTATTCAAATCATGTATTGGTACTGAAGATCATTTAATACCACTTATTGAGTGCACTGTATGTTCTATGATATCTCTTCCTAGTGTGACTAGTATGTAGGATTAAGGATGGGAGAACGAATGTGAGATATGAGAAGCATATGGTCCTTGTCCCAAAGCAGTCAGGATAGGAGAGTTATCATACATTTTCAAATTGTCATATATACCTCATAAAACAAATCAAGTTGTGTAAACTTCATAGAATAGGTGGGAAACTTTAAATACAGGTACCCTTAGCATGGAAATATGGACAAACAAGAGTTTACCAAGCAGTGTGTTAGAGGCATTTTTCCAGGCATTTAGATGTATTTTTTACATATTTTTAGTTAGTTATTTACTCTTGAATAGTAATATTGAATTGCAATGGTGACAACACTGAAGTAAATAAAACACATTCGACCAGTATTTTCTAGATTTTCATAGTCTAAAAGACAATAATTATAAAGTAAGAATTAGTAAACTACCACTCACAGGCCAGTTCTGGCTTAAAGCCTGTTTTCATATATCCTTTTAGATTATGTTTTAATTAGTATATGCATATGATACAGAATAGTGATGTTCATTTAGGGGAATTTATACATGCTGTGACATACCTTAGATCAGTGGTTCTCAACCTTTTTAATGCTGTGACCCCGCAATACAGCTCCTCATGTTGTGGTGACTCCAAACCAAAAAATAATTTTGGTGGTTACTTCAAAACTGTAATTTTGCTACGGTTATGATTTGGAATTAAATATCTGATATGCGTTATGTATTTTCCGATGGCTTTAGGCAACCCCTGTGTTTTGGTCCTTCAACCCCCACCGGGGTCGCCACCCACAGGTTGAGAACTGCTGCCTTAGATAATGTGCAATCAGTCCACACTCCCTTCTCACATTTTTACCATCAATCATCTTCTCCATTATCAAGAGTATATTTTAGTTCCTATCATCTCAGCTTGATTTTGTCTTTTAATTGTTTCTTTTTCCTTCTCTTTTAGATTTCTCATATAAGAGAAAACAAATAGTATAAAATTGTATAAAATCTTCTGAGCCTGGCTTCTTCCACTTCATGAGATGGCATTGATTTTAACTAATTTTACTGCAAATGACACAATTTCATTCTTCTCTGTGGATGAATATTATTTATGGCTGTTCCCATGTGTATGTCTGTGTGTTTTCCCAACATCTTGGCTTTTTCCACAGCATAGTTGTTGTTAATTAGAACATTATAAACAAGGATGCCCATGTCTTGATATAATATGCTATCTTAATTTTTTCAATAATGTAACAAAGTGTTATACTGCAGGCTGAAATGACATTTATACTTTTAGGTTTTTGAGAAATCTAAACACTTGTTTTTATACAGATGTGCTAATTTTCAAGCCCATCAAAAATTAGGAAAGTTCTTTCTCCCACCATCTTTGCCAACATTCTTTCATTTGTTTTTCTTGTTTTCTCAATGATTGCCCTTCTGACTAGGATAAAATAGCACCTCAATGTTGTTTTCATTTACATCTACCTAATGACTAAAGATGTTGAACTTTTTTCCATGTAATTATTGGCCATTGTACTACTATTTCTGAAAAGTATATAATTGATTCACTTCCCCTTTTTTGATTGGATTATTCAATTTTTCAGGCAGGAGTATTTTTTGTGGTTTTTATATAACTTACATATTAGTAGATATGAATCAGATGTCTATCTAACCAATAATTTTCCCATCTGGAGATTATTTCTTTAGCCTTGAATTCTGTTATATAACAGATACTTTTTAATTTACTTTTATTTTGAAGAGTAAAAACAAATACAAAAATGACAAACAGGATAATATACAGCAATACATATGTTACAGAATTTCAAAACAGTAATACCTAATTAACAATGACTGTTATGTTATCTATTTTTAACATCAAATCTGTTGCTCAGATTAACAGATGTAGTTATGCACAATTCAACAAATAATTGAATATTAATACTTGCTTTCAAGAAATCTTAATTTTTCCTTGTCTTTTAAAATTAATTTTTAAGAGAGAATAATCATAGGTAAGACATTAGAAACAGTACATATTTAAAAGAACAAGATGAGAGGTGTTCAGTCATGGGGAGTTTTTGTTTGTTTTGTTTTGAAGAACCAGAGATTGAACTCAGGCCCTTGTACTTGCCAGGCACATGCTTATTCTACTGAGCTATCTCCAGTCCAATCATAGATTTTGTATTACACATCGCTGTCATTCATGTAGTTGCTCAGATCACAAATACCAGCATAGAGACATGCTTTAGTCAACGTGAAAATTCTAAACATTAACTGCTATTTAATGATGGAAATTATTAGCACAATGGGAATTATTAGCGCAATCATCTTATCCATTCTGTATGATTTTCCCCCCTTCCTTTAAAAGTTTTTTTTTTAATTTTAAATAATCTTATTTGTGGATTATGCATAGTGTGCCATTAGAGTCCTTTTCAGGAAGATTTTACATATTTCCTATGTCTACAAGTGTTTCTCCTATGCTATCATGCAGCAGGTGTTTAACCCATTTGGGCTTGATTTTCATTTGGGGTGAAACAGAGGGCCCTAATATGTGTTTTACATGTAAATGTCCAGTTTTCTCAGAGGCATTTGTTTAAAAGGCTGTCATCTTGCTATTTTAAGTTTCTGACCACTTTATCAAAAATCAGATAACTCTAGGACTTGGATTTGATTCTGATCTTACATTGCATTCTCATCCTACATGAGAAATTTTGTGGTAATGCTATGCTATTTCTATTAGGGCAGCTTTGTAGTATAATTTAAAGCAATACATAATGATGCCTCTTAACTCAGAGCTGTGACTATATTAAATCTTTTCTGATTCCATTTGCTTTTTAGGACTGTGTTTCTAGTGCTGAAAGAATGTTGGCATTTTAATAGTAATCGCATTCCTTAGATATATTGCTTTTGGTAATATGACTTTTTAAAAAATATGTTATTGATTGATTTGATACAGGATCTTGCTACACAGTTTGCAGTTGTACTGATATTTCTGTCTAAGCCTCCCCAATACTGAAATTACAGGCATGTGCCATCACACCCAGTTTTGGGGCCAGTACCGTATGGAAACTTGAGTTTTTGTACTTACACTACAGAACTATCCCCTCAGGCCCAAAATGGCCATTTTAACAGTAGTAGTTTTGAGACTCTATGAATAAAGGATGTAATTCTATTTCTTAATTTCCTTCTTCTTTTCAGACAGAATTATGCTATATAGGTCAGGCTGGCCTTGAACTCACTAGGTAGCATAAAGTATCTGTGCACTTGCAGCAGGCCTCCTGCCTCAGCCTCTACCACCCTCAGCCTGCTGAAATTACAGGTTGACAGCAACATGCTTTGTTCAAATTTCCCTTTTTGTGAGTGTAGGATGCTACCGGGGACTGAACCAGGACTTGTTTATACTGTTCGTTGAGTTCTGTCTCTAGCCCCTTTTCATTATTTGTTTTGAGATAGTATCTCACTAAGTCACCACATCGACAGGCTGGACTTGAATTTACAACCCTGATACCTCTGCAGTTACAAGTATTCTTCTACCAAACCCAACTTCTAATTTTTTCTTCACTTTCATTCTTTCTGCAGTGTGGTATAATTTCTTTTTTACAGGTCTATAACTTCTTTGGTTACATGGAGTCCTAAGCAATTCTTTGAAGTTTTTCAGAATGAGATTCCTTCCTGATTCCTTTCCAAGCAGAGTCAGTTTTGGAGCATAGGAATGCTATTCATTTTTTGTGTGTTGATTTTCTTATCCTTATCCTACCATTGCACCAAATTTGTCAGTTATAAGTGTTTAAGGTGTACCTTTTCAAGTCACCTATGTAAAAATATTTCATCTGCAAGTAGGATGATTGGAATTCTTCCTTCTCAATCCCATTTCATTTTTTTCTCATCTTACTGCTCTGGTGAAAGTTTCAAGCACAGTACTGAACAAAAAGGGTGATGATGGACTTTTTTGTCTTATTCCTGATTTTAGAGGAAATCCTTGCCTTTTGTCATTCAGTATGATGTTGGCTGTGGTTTTGTCATATATGTATTTTATCACTTTGAGGAAAGTTCTTTTATACTGCTTTCATCACAAAGTGATTTGTGGTTTTACTGAAGATCTTTTTCTATAGTAATGGAAGTGATCATGTGAGTATCCTCTTAACTCTCTTTATATATTTCATTACATTTATTGATTTATGTATATTTTAACATCCGTGGTCCTCAAGATAAAACTTGCATGGTCATAGTAATTATCTTTTTAAAATGTTGTTGAATTCTGTTTGCAAGGTCTGATCGAGGATTTTTGCATCTGTTTCATCAAGGATATTGGTTAATATTTTTTTCTCTTTTGTTGTTTGGACCTAACCTGGTTTTGGTATCAGGGACATGCTAGGTTCAGAGAAAGAAACTGAAAGGATTGCTTTCTTTCTATTATGTGGGAAATCCATTGATTCCTCAGCTTCACTTGCTTGATATTCTTTATTGCTTGTGATTGGTCTGTTTATGTTATTTATACTGCATCAGTTCAGTTTTGGTAGGTCATAAATGTGTCTAAGCACTTAGCCATTTCTTTTAGCTTCTGCAATTTATTGTAATATACAGTTTGAAAATAATATTGAATAATCCTCTGGATCTCATTGTTATTTGTTATACTTCTACCTTTCTCATTTATAGTTTTATTAATCTTTTTGTATCTTTTACTTTGTGTTTTCTTTCTTTCCTTCTTTTAGTCTTTCTTAGCACTTTTCTTTCTCTTCTTGTCTTCTACATCCCAGCCTACCCATCACCAGTAATATCTCATTCTCTTGGGCTTTTGAAAAACTGAATTGTTAAGATAATTTTTATATTATAGGATTGACACAGTGTTGATTCTATAGATGCTGATATAATTGGTACTCTTCTTGCAGTGCACTTTTCTAGATTGATCCTAATATTTAGAGTACATTACATAGGTACATAAACATTATGACATAGCAAAATCAAGGCCACATCATGGGAAGACATACACAAACTAGTGAGATCCCTGCAGTTGAGGGAAAGAAAATATTTTGTAATCATGAAATAAAAAACATTAAGCCTTTTGATACTGTACAATTTGAATTAATGATTGTTATCACGTTTTTCTCAGATTATAAAGATTATTAGGAAAGTCATATAAATATGAATGAAAGAGCAGAAATAATAAACATACCTTTGATGAATATTCTTTCCTAAATATTATGAATAGGTCTTATACCTAATCACAGTTTATTTGAAATTTATGGTGTAAATGGGTTGTGCTTACCACATGCATTCTTTTTCACCTGAATACCTTTATATACAGATTTTATAAAATAAAATGCCAATTAACATTCTTTTGTTATTTCTTTTACTTTACTCTTATTTTAAAAATTACAGTGAAAAGCAATCTATATACTACCATTCCTTGATTTTTTCCTCATTAAAAACATATCAAAACATGATTCATACATTAATTTATGATGTCTGTATATCGTAACGATTTTTTCTGCTTTTTTTTCTTTCAGTGTAAAACTCTTTCTGGAGTCTGTGACCACATCATATCGTTGTCATCAGATCCTCTGGTTTCACAGTCTGCACACCTGGAAGTTATTCAGCTGGCAAATATCAAACCAAGTGAAGGGCTGGTAAGATATAAAAGTTTTATCAAAGCCACTGTCTATCAGTAAACAGCTAATGATATATGGACAGCAGACTCCAGATGTAGGAATATATGAATTTCAAAACTGGATATTTAATTTTTCCTACAGAAGATAAGATAGTGGGCTCTTGTCGTGATAAACAGTTTCATATTAACTGGACATGGTGGCACATACCTGTGACCCTAGCACTCTAAGAAGCTGAGATAGGAGAACTGCCAGTTGAAACCAAGTCTGACCAACTGAACAAGACATTTTCAGAAAATTAAATAGAAGAGTACTGGGGTTAAGGTCAATAGGAAGGCCTTATGTTTAAATCCCTACGCTATAAAAAATTCTGAAAATATTTTAAAAATGGAGAATTGAAACTGGGGAGTTCTCAATTATCCCATTTAATTTGCCAATTTTTTAGCTTCAGTTACACTTCTTCACACCCTCCCTTCAGTTGAAATTCTTTAGGCTTAAAGAAAATTGAAGCGAAGCATTTTACAAGGACCATGATGCTACCTACCTAAGAAGATATTTTGTTTTATGTTAATTCGTTCTAGCTTTAATAAATTTTGCATAATGGATAACTAAAGGAAACTGTTATTTAAAACTCACATTTATTTTTGATGGTAAGAAAATGGATGTTGATAGCATAATGCTAATACCGTTGAAATGTATTCATGTTTATTATGAAAAAAATTATTTTAAAATGCATTAATTCTAAATTCAGCCAGAAGTTTAAGATTTTTTTAATAAATCTGCTTAAAGGAAGTATAAAATTGATATATATGAGGGAAAGACAAAAACAAAAATCTAACTAGGAAATACATTACCTACTACATAATTATTACACATTAGCTCAATGCTATAGTGTTTCCCTGTAGATAAATTTATCAATGATATTTTAGAAATTAGAGATTTTGAAAACTAGTATTGATAATTGAATGTAATTAGCATTCTTAAAATCTCTAAGCATTTTTAATGTTTTGTAGCCTTTTTCTTCATACATACCACATGTAACTGTTTGAAAAGACAAAAGACTTCAATGTCGACAAATAACTTTTTGGTTTAAAGTGATCTATCTATTTTATAGAGTGACTATTCTCCTGTTATTTGGCTGTTGCTTTTAAGAACCCATAATTTTTAGTGTTTCTGTAGCTTTATGAATGTTTTATTTGAAAAAAATGTCAGCCTATCATATATGGTTATATGACATAACATAATGTGTCATATATTATGTCTCACTTTGATTAAAGGGCTTATTTCTGATATATATATCAGAATATATATATATTCTGATATATATATCTGATATATATATATATATATATATATATATATATGCTTATGAAGCAATCTATATGGTTTTAAATTCAAATCATAGTAGTCCCCAATTTACTACTGTGTAATTTTGCATGTTTTCAGTTATATGGTCATGGATAATTCCAGAGATAAATAATTCATCAACTATAAAATGCATATTATTCTAAGCATTTTAATGAAATCTCATATGATCCACCTAGAATTAGAATCATCCCTTTGTCTAATTTCTCCACGCTGTATATGCTGCTGCCTAATTAATTACTTATTAGCCATCTTATTTATCAGATTGACTAGTATCACAAAGGTGTTACTTAAGTAATCCTTCTTTTACTTAATAACAGCCACAAACTCTAAGAGTACTAAGGCTGGCTATTCATACATTTCAAATAGAAATTTTAAAAAATGTTTAACTAAAAAGTTGAAAAAAGCAACATATTTTACAGAACCCACATTTACTTAACATTTATCATACTATGTTATTATAAATGTTCTATTTGATTAGTTATTGCTTAAGTCTCTTACAATGCCTCATTTATAAATTAAGCTTTATCCAAAATATGTTTGGAGGGGTCTGAGTGATAGTTCCGTGGCACTAATGCCTGCCTGGCAAGTGCAAGGTGATGACTTTGAACCCTGATCCTACAAAAAAAATGTTTGGAGAGGATAAAACATACCATATATACGGTTTTATACTATTCATGGTTTCATGCATTCCCTAGAGGTCTTGGAATGTATACCCCAAAGATAAGGAAAGGCCACAATCTTGTGGTTAACTTTACAAAGTCTAGGTTTGTAAACCCTTGAGTGTATGGTTTTACTATGTTTCCTTTTTTCCTTCATATTTCTGTAGTTACCAAGGAAAGGAAACTCTCAAAACAAAATTTGTAGGATGGTAAATTTTAAATTAAAATTATTATAGACTTGAATTCAGGGCACCTAAATATAAATCATCTATATAAAATAGAATACTGAGAGTGATTTGGGGGAGGTGAAGAATGAATTTAACTCCCTTGGACATGGTCTTGTCATGAATAGTATAAGGGGGCTATAGTAGATTATCTGTAAACCTTCTTCTGGCCTTATAGGTGTGTGGTTTAAAGGTAAAGGTTTTAAGAAAACTACCCTATTGTTTTCTCTTATTTATACTGGCATCATGGGTAAAAATAACCATGTGCAATGACTCAGGATAATGTGAATTAATAGATTTTGCGACATCTTATGTATTTTAAACATAAGCAAAGGAATTGAGCCTCTGCTTAAGTCCTCTGGAGAGGGTGTTTTATTTAGAAAAGGTATATCTGTGTCTGATATCTGATATAGCTATTAATTTAAAATACTAAGGACCAGATTCAATTAAATATTCTGGGAAGAAGCTGAAAGAAAAAAGAAACACGTGCTTACTATTCACCAAATCTTTTCCTCATAATTTTACAAAGTAACATTTTTCTCAGCTTATAAGTGGGAAAAGAGAATCATGGATCTTCAATTGATCTACTGTATATTAAATAAATAATGCACAAGAGAAATAGAGTTTAACAAGGAAAATCTATAGAAAGTCCATCTGGGCAAAGTTTTCTCTATTATTTCACATTCAGATTTAGAGTTACATAAAGGGAAAAATTGAAGATTTTTTTTTATTTTAAAACCCTAACTTAATTTTTAATAGAGGATAGGTATTCAACAATCTGTTATATTGCAGATTGTTGTCTTCAATGTAGTTGCCCAGATTACAGATATAATCATAGAAAAGTGGTAAAAATAAGTTTTAAGCACTAATCTTCAAAAACTGATAGAAATTGAAAGTACAGTCATCTTAGCTATCCTGTGTACATACATACATAACATTTCCATATTCCTTAAGGAAATTCCTTTGGAAGAGACAATGGACAGCACTTTACTGCTTCGATATTTCAAAGGGAGGAAAAGAAAATCATAAAATATTGAGTTAGTTCAAAGTTAAGTTTTATAAAACTATACATTATTTTGTGAATCTTACCAAATGGGAAAAACATAGAGATTTAACAAGACTTATTCAAACTATTTTAAAATTCAATCATCTTTATGTACTTTAGAAATACTTTTGAGGTTTTGATATGTAAACATTCCTGTCACATGTGCTTAGCAAATAGGAAATGTCTAAATAGTAAATGAAGAGGAAGAATGTGGAAGAATACTAAGCTTTAATGAAAATTAGTCAGCCTAGAAAAGTATGAGTATCTCCTGCCAAAGTTATTACTGTTTTATGAATTTGGTACAGGGTCTCACTATGCAGCTCAGACTAGCAGTGATCCTCCTGTTTTCAGCCTCCCCAGTGCTGGGATTACAGGTGTGCCCCACCCTACCCAGCATGTGGTGCTTGGGATCAAACCCCAATCCTTGCACTTGCCTAAGCAGATGCGTTGTGTGCTGAGCTATCTTGCCAGCCCTTCTGCCAGCTTTAAAACAAAACACCTCTCGTAGTCAAAAGATAAGTGTTTTGCCTTTCAAATAAGAAACTGAGTAGAGTGTTCAGCAGCTTTTTATGAAATCAGTCAAATCTCCTAGAATGTCCTATGTTTGAAAGAGTTGAAGGATTATAAATAATGGTGAGAAATATGTTTAGTTGTGATTAAACCATATGTAATTTGCTTTGAAATAACAATAATGAGCAGAGAAATTAAAGGAAGAAAAATAGGCCTGTTGGAATATATCGAAACTGAATCAGAGCCACTATATGAGTTGAATAGGGAAGAAGGGGTTAGGGAACATCCTTGGGGAAGTCTCTTGGCTTCAGGAAGTTCTTTTTCATTTAGGCTCTTGGACGATCTCCAAACATGCCATATTCTACTGACTCCACTGTGAGGTTGCTTTGGCTCCTACTAGTTAACTGACATTTGGAGACAGAATGCACCAAATGTCATTTTGGCAAGCTGAGCAGGAGAGAGGGAGCTGTTAAAGTCATCCCTAGAATTAATTAATTGTTTAAAAAAAAGAAGAAAAAGCAAGAAAAGAGGAGTGAACTTGGGGACAAATTGGAAAGGCATTATTTATTTCACGAGGGGGGGCATTTGAATTACTATCCCACTGCTGTGTGGACCTTTCTCAGAGGAACCAGGTGTCTGTGAAGTCTTCCTTACTCGGATGATTAGCTTGAATCTCATTTGAGCAACTTGTTTCTTCTCTTTATTTTGGTGCCTGACTTTTGGTTGTCTTCCTCATTAGTACTGCCAGAGGGAGATAAAAACAATGAACAAACCAGTTGGGGTTATTAAAAGCAGTTGGAAAAAAATGGTTTACTGAGTTTGAAATGAAAATGTAACATGAAACAATATTTACATTCTTGTGGCATTTTACAGTGTGCCTTGTTTCTATCCTATTGTGCATGCTCTGAAAGTTTTTTAGCCTTGAACTCAATGTATATGCCTAGATCCATCTTTAATCATTTAACCATATTTGTTTACTTGAAAAATCTAGCTTTCATATAGGTTGTGTAGCATTCCTATGACTTTATCAAAGTTATGATGTTGTAACTATTAGATACTTGCTTTTTATTGGAATTGACGTTTTTCAAATCCCAGCATGTGCAGTACTTACACACAAATACTATTTCCTGGATAGTAAATTCATTATTCAGTGAGTTTTCATCATCCCAATAATTGTATTTTTGAGACAGGGTCTCACTATGCAGTTGAGGCTGGCCTTGAGCTCACTTTTGTAGCCCAGGCTGGTCTCAAACTCGCACCAATCCTCCTGCCTCAGCCTCCCGAGTGCTGGGATTTGTAGTATCTTTATTAATCATTTTTCTTAGAACACTGCACTGTCTCTTCCACCTAATGATTTCTTGAATGGTTTAAAACTCCTGTAAATACCTTTCATTTAAAATCTAACTTGACAGTGCTGAAAGCTATATGCAGAGACATAGTCTACTTCCACTTACAGTTTTTCAGAAGATACAGGTGGTTAAAATAAATTTTAAAATTTTGAGCATTCATCCCAATTGTTCCTTTTAGGTACATTTGATAACTACCTACATATACACTTACATTCTCTTAGTGTTTTAGAGTAGACGGTGATGACTAAGGGTGGCACAGTGGAAGAGCACCATCGGCTTACCATGCATAGGGGGCCAATTTTGATCCCTAGTGCTTAAAAAATAAAAGAATAGATGTTAAACTGTGAATGTTTGACTTTAATATCTATAAGTTAAGTACTAGTGATAAAAGCGAATTAACTCTCTTGCCTCTTATTAGTCCACAAATCTGTAAATCAAAAGCCTAAGGTTTGAGAGTTTGGGCTCCAGAATCAGACTATCAGACTTAAATCCTAGCTTCACTACCTTGGGGAGACTCTCAAGCTTTTCTGTACTTTAGTTTCTTCATCTCTAAATAGGAAGAATGATACTGTCACCACACAGCTATTGTAAAATGAGGGAAAGAACTATTTTAAACAATTACTGGCTCATGCGGGGAGAAGATTTTGACAGTGATGGAAGCTGATTACTTTGTACATCCAAGCAAAGTACACTATTTCTTACACTGCCTTTTCTACTGTATTCTCTCAAAATAGATCTATGTAAAAAAACTAACAAGCTATAGTGTATACATTTTTAAGTGTATTTTTAGGTCACTTATTAATATAATTTATTATTGTTAATTATTGGGGAAAAGATTTCAACAAGGATCTTGTCCCCTTCTTATTTGTGTTATAATATCATCATATTTACCTTGTAATAAATACAATGAAAAATGTTAAACACAAAATTTATCTTGTATACTGTCACCAGCACAAACCAACTAATACATTTTTAAAGATATGACATTGCTACAATAACTTTTTAAAATGAGTACCTACCCAAAGTTTTTTCAGTAGTTCCATACCATGTACTTTATTGTTTTTAAAAATTTTACATTCAGTGAAAACATATTGTATGGGTGTGTATCTAAAATATGTAATTAACATAAAGTTATGTGACTAACATAAAAGATATGTACATAAATAGTAAATGTGTGATTTACAGAAATTACGATTTGCATAAATATTAAATGTATTGATATTCTATAAAGGTATTATAGCTTGTTAAATCTCTTATTTCAGATATCTAGCTAATATAACTGGTGCCGTATATATATATGAAATCTGTACATTGAAATACAAATCAATATTTTAGGTAAAATTCAAATACGTTTTTGCTCAAACTAGAATTTAAAGTAATGAGATTTCGTTAAAGGGGAAAAAGTCATTTATTTTATCATTCGTTTTTTGGGTTTACTTAAATTATTTAGAAATGAAATATAAATATTTTAATGTGATTTTCCCTTGAATGTCTCACCACAATCCATAATATGAAGCTGGTAATTTGTTCTTAAAGCCCAATTTCAAGATATCCAGATAACTTTTACACTTTAACAAAAAATTTTATAACATGGTTTTACTTAAATGTGAAATGGACTCCTGCTTTTAGGAGAAGAAATTGCTATATATCCCCTATAATTTGTTGATGCAAAGGTGTATTGATATAATTACTAAAATATTAGCCAGGCGTGGTGGCTCACGCCTGTAATCCCAGCACTCGGGAGGCTGAGGCAGAGGAGGATTGGTGCGAGTTCGAGACCAGGCTCGGCTACAAAAGTGAGCTCAAGGCCAGCCTGAACTGCATAGCTAGACCCTGTCTCAAAAAGACAAAAAAATAATAATAAAAATAAAATAAAATATTATGAATAAGAAATACATCAATGGGGGCCTGGCGGGATGGCTCAGTGGTCTAAAGCGCCTGTTTGGGAAAGCTTGGGCGGCTTCAGGGACCACAGTTCGATCCCTGGCACCACATGCTGCACCAGCCCTGCCCTCGGGGTGGGCTGAGCTGGCCATAGAAATGAGTGAATAAACAAACAAAGGTTCCGAAACAAGAAATAAATAAATAAAAAATAAATAAATAAAAAGAAATACATCAAGAAATGTAATATATTACAAAATGGTAGGAAAACAAATTTTATGTAAGTAAAATTTTATTCCTCTTTTGGCTCCAGTTTCTCTATAGAAGCTTAGTTTTATTTTATTATATAATTATAACATGTATAATAGTCTAATCACATAGCAATGTTTGAATTTTTTCTGGTAAAATTTATTTTGCCACAGAATATAGAATAGAGTTTGAGGGAAGTGAGATGAGTTCTTTCTTCATAGTGTTAAATTACCATGCTGTATTTTATAAGTTTCATAGACTTCATTGGATAAACATGGAAAACCACAATATTCATATAGTAAGAACATCATTAACTCATGTATTTATAAATTAAATTTACAGTATATTTGAAAATATTTTAATTTCTGCAATTTTTCCTAATGGTATCTTTTTTAGGGTATGTATATTAAATCGACTTATGATGGCCTCCATGTAATTACTGGAACAACAGAAAATGTAAGTATTTCAGCATTTCAAACTTTGGTGTATATATAATCTCACATGATTGCAGTTAATTTCTAAGAACTAGCACAGATGGGAGCTATAATGAAAACATATACTGAGTTAATACCTACTGGCTTCTTTAGACATTTAGTTACTTGATTTCTTTTGTAATAGGTACTAAAAGTAAATCAGATGTTTTGTGTTTGCAGCCAGAGATTCATCTTTGTTAAGTATTTTCTGGTTCTTGACAAGTTATTATGACATCTGAAAACAGTTTGGTTTTATCTGTCAAGTAGTTTAGTTATTTTAAGAAGCTTAACCAGTGTGAAAAAGAAACATCAGATAAGTCAGTCTTTCTAAATACTTTAATTCAGTTGAGAGATGATGTAGAATAACTGAGTTGTTTTCCAGTGAAGGTTCTGAGCCAGCATCATTGCCCTCCCTCAAGAGGATGCTAAAAATACAAATTCTTAGGCCCTACCCCTGACCTACTGATCAAAAATTCTGGGGACCAATCTTTGTTAATAAGAGATTGTGTTTCAACGGGTGGTTCTGAGACATGCTACTATTTGAGAAGCACTCCCTAAGCCAGTTCTGCATCTTACTGGCATTGTAATTTTTGGAAGTCAGTTAAACTCTATCATTGCTTCAGTTTCCTCAATTATATATTGAAAATAAATTATCAGTACTCTATACCTCACTGAATTATTTTGAAAATCAGTCTAATAAATGTGAAAGACTGAGCTACAGAGAACTATAGATATGCTGTAGAAACAGAAATACTAACTAATCATGTTGGGCATTAACATGATTGGTATAATTGAATTGAATAACATAAAAATCATTTCTGCATTTAGTTATTCCATATTTCCATTCTACTTTCATATGAGCAGTTTCTGAGCTTTGAATTTATTATTTTTTTCTTTTAGACTTTCTGACAAATGACATGTTTATGCTGTGTTCCTTTAAAGAATACTGAGGTGGAATTAGTTAAATCTCAAGTTGTTATTGATCTCAACATTTCACCAGCATGTTCTTCTTAAAAATTAATATTTTGTTCATCTAATTCACATAGTAACCTGTATCTTTTACTATTTTTTCCTCTGCTTCTCTTCATTGCTTGTAGAAGGTGAAATATATACATGATAGATGAATTTCTATAAGTTTTATGTTGATAGTAAATATGAGATCAAAAATATCAGTTCAATGCATATTGTAAACTATTTGACAATTTTAAATTAGTAAGATACCACCAAACTATACTCTTACCACGAATCATTCTCATTTATTTGTGTATTCATTTGATCACTCATTTATTCATACATTTGTTTAGCAAACCTCTGCTTCATGTCTGCTGTGTTCCAGGCATGATACTAGTTATTCGAAGGACTTTTGAAATAAGCTAGCTTGCTGTCCCTCAGGTATGGATAGCAAGTAGGGATTCATCTGTAGAAATAGATAGCACAGTTTGCTTGGATGAAAAAAAGAAAAAATAGCAAATTCTGCCAAATGAAATGAGAGAAGAAATCACAGAAATGATGATCTTGAACTGTATCATGAAGAACTGGTAGGAATGGATCTCTATATTATTTGGTATCTGTTAAAAAGAAAACAAAATTTGAGCACTATGCCTTGCTCATATATTACTCAGTAGTATTTGATAAATGGATAAGTAATCAAAGGAAAAATTGATTCTGTGAGCTATTCAGATATGAGTCACATATTAGTAGTTCATCCTTTGATTCTTTTTATTTTTTTTTATTTATTTATCTATTTTTTTTGTCTTTTTGAGACAGGGTCTCATCATGCAGCTGAGGCTGGCTGTGAGCTCACTTTTGTAGCCCAGGCTGGTCTCGAACTCACACCGATCCTCCTGCCTCAGCCTCCCAAGTGCTGGGATTACAGGCGTGCGCCACCACGCCCGGCTTGATTCTTTTTGCTTTAAATTATTTTTACTATTTTTGGTAGCCTCAATTATTTACAATTAAGAACTGTGTGATAAGTCTTTAAAGTTCCTCGCTAGAGTGGGTGAGTTAAATTTTGCTTTGCTATGCCCTAGTTTCTTTGTTTTCTTGTACGAAGATCGAGGAGTTGGGGCCAGCTGATCTCTATGGTTCCTTTTGATGCTGAAAGTCTGCAATTTATGTACCTTACCCTTTTTATTTATCTGCACAAAGGTTGTTTCATTTTCTTTGAGTTTTATATATTGGCCATCATTTTATTTTACATCATAACTGAAGTCATTTGTTTCATATTTTTTCTTCCATAAACCCCTTTAAAATGATCACCTATGACAAATAGCACAGTGACTTAGTATAGACATAACTATTAAGGGAATGATTTGGAGTCTTCTCAGAGTTGTTCCATAGAACTGGTCTGAGTTAATAATATGCCAATTAACTAAAGTTTCTATATGTCAGTCTCTTAGTTGGGTTCGTGTCCTAGCTGAATCTGCCCCCTTAGTGGTATGCTTGTGTTACTAATTCAATAAATGGACCTCTTGGAATATTTTCCTATCTTCAAAGCTAGCCTATAGCACATAATTGTATTGTTTTTAAAAAGTTGGAATTAGTGATTTAAGATTTCTGTGTTTTCAGCACTACTGAAAATTGAAAATCAGTCAGAATATAGTAAATGGATATCACTTTTAAAGTATCATATTCTGAGGTATCAAAAATTATCTCCATATCATTCTCCCTCAGGTTCCAATGCATTCTAATAAGTAAAACCATTTATAGTTGGCTTTCATAAACCTGGTTATGGGAAAAGCATGTTCTATAAATTCAAAGTAAAAAATACTATCCTTTTAGGGAGGCCATATTCTGTCCTAATTTTTTTGGTCTGCAAACTTAAGTTGTTAACCATGCAGAAGAGAAAATTAATGATATTATTACCTGATAATATAGGCATGTGAGCTTAACATCACTATATATCTAAATAAGAACCATCTTAGATATAACATGGAACAGTTATTTTCCGTCATTGGTGTTCTAAACTCTAAATCCCTAGAGCCGGGCGTGGTGGCGCACACCTGTAATCCCAGCACTTGGGAGGCTGAGGCAGGAGGATCGCTGCAAGTTCAAGACCAGCCTGGGCTACAAAAGGGAGTT
Organism: Myocastor coypus; assembly: GCA_004027025.1. Classification (NCBI taxonomy): domain Eukaryota; kingdom Metazoa; phylum Chordata; class Mammalia; order Rodentia; family Myocastoridae; genus Myocastor; species Myocastor coypus. Next base: position 104,294 of record PVJA010001456.1, on the reverse strand, counting down.
CAAGGCCACCCTGAACTGCATAGTGAGACCCTGTCTCAAAAAGACAAAAAAAAAATCCCTAGGACTCAGGACTTAAGAGAACCTGTATGGTAGCATGCTATGATTTAGTGGTATCCTAAATTTTCTGATCAAAGAGATTATGGGGCTATAGAGGGAAGCAATCAACTATGTATAGTGTGCTTAAGGAGAGTTACCTACAGAGAAAACATTCTCTCAGGCTTCCACAGAGTAAATTGGGTAAGCAGTGGCCGGGACTCATCCAAATGGCTGACGATGGCAACAGTTTTACAAAACACTGTAAATGGTTTCAGGATAAATCCTGAGGGGATCTGACTGAACTTTTCAGATACAAAAATTGCACTTTTTGTTATATAAGTCTTCCTTTATCTTGGTCTTAACCATCCAGCAGAAAAGACTAACCACGGGGTATAAAAAGTAAAACTATATTAATATGATGAGCTGTAAAAGGCTCAAGTCAATAACTTCTGGCATGGACGATTCTGCTGATAACCCACTACAATTATGGACCATTGGACTATATTGAATTATTTTGATAGATTCATACACCTACAATATTTGAATAGCAATGGAACACTCACAAAACAAAACAAACAAGGAAGATATAAAAAAGCAATCATTATGTATAAAATAGGATAGATATATAATACTTTCTTTTAGTTCAATGAGAAAGATTTGCACTGACAGTGTTTAGACAATATGTCATGCTTGCATCTTATATTGCTAATAACTACTAGAAATACAACAATATGCAATATATTAATTATTGTAACTGTCCTACTAACCTGATTTGAAACTGTCTCATTGCTATTTCCCATTAAAATTAATAAAATTAAAAAGAAAAAAATGCTGTTGTGATATTAACATACGTACAAAGTTATATAATGTATAATCAGTAATCACTAAAGAAATAATATCATTTTAAATTTAAAATTAAAGACCTACCCAGACCTGCACTCTTATAGAATTTCTATCTTATATCTTCAGTTTTTCAACAGTTCCCTAAAATTTGTAGATATTAATTTACCAAGTCATTTATCTTTATTTCTATTAATCTCTTAAGGAAGTAAAGAAATAATGAAATTATTACATCCTTTAGAAGTGTTGGCTCTTGTAGTTAATATCCTCTGATATATGTACTTTTGTTCATCAGTGTGTTATATTGCATTGTAGAAAACAGGAGGCTGCATGCCCTTATAACTGGGCATTCTGAGAGAATTTTATGCAATAAAACTTATAGCTAATTGCTATCCATCTTTTAATTTGCTCTTCTAGGTTATTCTGAATTGGTGTCTTAATGACGAAATAAATTAGCAATTTAATTAGCTGATTGCAAGTTTTTGATGCTGATCATACACTATTATTTGAAAATACTGATTTTCTAAAGTTAATATGATTGATATTAAATACAATATTCAAAGTAAAAAAATTAAATACATGCCTAGTAGAACCTAGCAGAATTTTCTGAGTAAAATTTTCAAAGGTTATTATTTTTCCTTAATGTTCTCAAAAACTTCCTATTTTGTTACAGCTTAAGTATTATATTGCTTTCCTATTTTATATTATTGGTTCCACAAATAGTGCAAACAGTACATTAAGTACCAGTAACCATTTCTGTTCATTTAATGCCATAATGATTATTTGCATACTTTTCTGCTTATGGTGCAGGTGACCAAACCCAGGGCTTCTCACATGCACAGTAAATAATCACTGATTCACATCTCTAACCCTGTAATTAATTTTTAAACTCTAAGAAGGTAAACGTTTGTAGTGCTTACAAAGAGAAGATATAACTGATAAACTTAAGGGGTTTTTATCATTTCTTTCCTGTTAAATTCAGTCACCTGCAGATCGGTGCAAGAAAATCCATGCTGGCGATGAAGTGATTCAAGTTAATCATCAGACTGTGGTATGTATAATTACCTTAAGAGTCAGTGGGAGGAACTAATTTAAAGATTTGCTAAAGCTTTGAAAGAATTCCAATGAAATTAGATGCTTATTTTATTCAAACTAATTAAGATACCTTTTAAAAATAACTGAACAACTATTATTCTTAACTTGGTAGAATGTAAGGCATGATTTTAAGAGAAAATGCAGAAAAATATCAGTGATGATTGAATTTAGATGTGTTTCTGTCTCAAGAGGTATCAGGGTAACAGCGTACATTCCACAAGCTGGCATAACAATTTTGGAAAAGAAATTAAGGTGATGTTATGTACAAATTCAACCTTTTCTGGTATAATGTTTAGAAATTTTATTTTTATAAATTAACAAATCAAGCCGGGCGTGGTGGCGCACACCTGTAATCCCAGCACTCGGGAGGCTGAGGCAGGAGGATCGGTGCAAGTTCAAGACCAGCCTGGGCTACAAAAGTGAGCTCACAGCCAGCCTCAACTGCATAGCGAGACCCTGTCTCAAAAAGACAAAAAAAAAATTAACAAATCATAGGTATGTTTCATAACTATGCATTTACCTGTGTACTTTAACTTTAATTTGTTCAATAAGGTGTGTCATATTTTTGCTATTTATTTAGAGTGTAGATTCTTATAAAATATTAAATCTTCAGTATCTTAATTTTGCCTTCATTTTCCAAAAGAGAACTACAGTTTTAGTTTTAAAACTATCATACTTATCTAAATAATTTCATAAATTATTCTTAGTCTGTGACACTCACAAATCCATTAACAAGCCATAAATGATAATGGTATTCTGTGACTATGATAAATTTTACAATTCTATTTTTATTAGTCTCAGATGCTGAAAATGAACATTACATGATCTTCGTTTTCACCTTTTTTTGGTCTGGGTTGATTCACTTTGTTCCCTTCTCTCTGCCAAAATAAAGTGTATTGTCCTTTAAAATGCAGTTAGGTGGAATGTTCCTCCAGTAAAAAAGTAGAATTTTAATAAACACTTAAGGTATTTATTCACCATATTAAGAGTATGAACTGTTCAACATAAATATTTCATGTTACACCATTTAACTAAATGTGCTTCTCTGTCCTAATGATAGAAGTCACTATGAAAAAGATCTTTTTCCGTGATATTTTACAAAGGCTTTTAGGTACTGATAAATAAAAACATGATGTTTCTCCAGTAAATTTGTTGTCTAGTGAATTAAACATTCCTGAAATTTTAAAAAATTCAATGCAATGCTGAGTAAAACGGTATTGGTATGTAGCTTTTTTAACCTGCAACAGTTCTGGTGACTTGATGTTCTTGTTACTAGAAAGTATACAAAGTGTTAACCCAGAAGGAAGTTTCTTATACCATAAGATAACAATTTGGGAAAGTGGGATAAAGTAACTACATTGGTAGATACACAGCTTTTCCATCTTCTGATGATCATAATAGCTCCATTTGTGCAGTAAGACCTTAATGAACATGGCTTCTGTTGAATAGTTTCTGTATAAGTTTCTACCTCATCAATTCTAAAAGGATAGCAGTCTATAAAGAAAAATGAAACTACTTAAATGATGCTCTTTTGCGAAAAATAATTCTGCTTATCAAAATAAATATGAAAGTATTTTAAAGTCTACAAATGAATTAATGAAATCTGTATGGGTTAATGACATATAAGTACTACAAGAATGTAAAAGTACATCTGTTCTTCACAGAAATCTAAAATACTGAAAACTACACAAAATGGTAATTAGGAGAGGTGGTTACAGTTTTTCCTCTGAAATTACTGTATTTTATGGCTTTAGGTGAGCCAAGCGAACTGTATGGGAGTTTTCTTTTTTGTGGTAATAACTACAGTTGACCCTATGTTCTTAAAGTACGCTGAGCATTATATAAAGTATTTTACATAGTTCACTTACTTCTTATAATAATTCTGTGGAGAAGGCACATTTTCTTGGTCAAGATTGTACAACTAGCTATACTCACCTGCTGGAAGTCCAAAAAAGCTCTCAGGGTCCGCAGAAAGATTGGTGGGCCTCGTGGAAGAATAGAAGAAAGGAAGAAACAATTTACATAGCTGGGGTGGTGGATCAGCTGAACTGAAATTAGTAGTAGGGTTGAAATTTAACTTTACTGACATTTCTTCACTGACTTTCTTTTCCTCAGATAAATAAATATATAAGACAGTTGTCACAAGTGGCAGCACACTTTAGGAACTCATGACAATTAGTTTTTCTTTTTTTTCTTTTTTTTCTTTTTTTTTTTTTGTCTTTTTAAGACAGGGTCTCATTATGCAGTTCAGGCTGGCCTTGAACTCACTTTTGTGGCCCAGGCTGGTCTCCAACTCGCACTGATCCTCCTGCCTCAGCCTCCCAAATGCTGGGATTACAGGCTTGCACCACCACGCCCGGCTGACAACTAGCTTTTCTACCTGTGTTTTCCATTTTTATCTGTTGCAACAATTAAACCACTTAGAGTCCTGTTTCTTGGCAGATGGCTACTAGAGCCAACAAGTTGGTTTTGGATTGTAATGGAAAAAGAAAATATAACATAAAATAACTTCATGAAAAAAGCCTTGTTTAATAATGTGATCAGTGGTCAGACTTTTTTTCTTTGTGATCAAGTGAGAGGCATATTTATGCAGGAATTATGCATTGTTTAATGCTCTCTGCCCTTTTTTTCTTACTTTTCCCTTTGTTGTGCTCTGTACATTGCTTTGAATTTTAATGCAGAGGTAGTGAAGTGAAAATTCTGTTTTTCTTACTATTATAAGCCTGGTAGGTATATAAATAAGTTGAACCAAGTATAAATTACATATAGTCTGCAATTATCCCCTTCTATCTCTATACTCATGACAATAGATATTAGGGGGTGATTATGATTTTCCTAATACATTTGAAAAATATAATTAATATACTCTATTCCGTTAATTAATTCATCAGAATAGTGAGATAAACTTAGTTTTATTCCATTCCAATTTAGACTCAACAGTGAAAAACAATGTTAAATCTGATGGTTTTTTGATGGTAGTCAAGTTAGTTATTTTTCTATAACTCAAAGTTTTTCTGTTACACGTAATTTTCTACAATATAAAATTTGAGCGGCCTGGGTGATAGCTCTGTGACACAAGTGCCTGCCTAGCAAGTGCAAGGTCATGAGTTCAAACCCTGGTTCCGCCCAAAAAGAAAAAAATACAATATAAAATCTGATACTTTTTAGATACACAGAAAAAGAATTTGAAAAATAATTGTTGAGAATCTAAGATAGTTAAGTGAATCACAGATGAATTAAGTCTTTTTAATTATCCGTGTGATATATATTGAAGATGTATAACTCTGTATTTTTACTTTGCTCTTTTAAAATTCTTGTTTGAAATGAAACTGAAAGCTACATATCTTTTTTATTCTAATATTATTTATTATAAGAAGCTTTAAGTTTTCAAAACAACATACTTCTGTGGCTAAGAGGCTGTGGCTTCCAGTTAGAAAGAAGAAAAAAATCTCAAGAATATTCAAGCAAAGCAGTTGTTGAGTTTTATTCTGTCTTCCTTGCCACTGAAGATCCAACTCCTCAAAAGCTGCTGGAATCTCATAAGATTTTTTTCTACTTCATCTGCTACTACATCCCTCTCCCTGGGACATATCTCGGCATAGTTTGAACCAACAATTCCACCGTTATGATGCATTTTAATGCATTTTTTAGCTAATGAGACCATTTATAGTTAATGAAATACATTTTAGCATATCCTAATAAATCTGTTCAATTTCATAGTAATTCTGTTTTGGTGAATAGTGTTCTGAAAGTTTAGTATCCATACCAAAAAAAAAATTTCTTCTTAGGAATTTCACTGGAAGAATGGCATATATTATTGGTGAATCCAGCATTTAGGATTTTATTTCTGTTAATATTAAATATGTTCATTGTTATTTTTAAATATCTTCTGAACCTGATGCCTACTGTAACAAGGGAGGATTCAGTATATATGGCTGTAAAAGCTACCAGATTCGCAAATAACCCAGTTGGGGTAGTCAGAGAATGTTGAACATTTATTAGTGACACATTAAGCTAGTGGTTTTTGTTATCCTCAAAATACTAAGCATTACTGATCAAGCTTTGAAAGCGATGCCAAAGAGGATAGGTGGAAGAGAATGAAAGACTGTTGAGTTACTTATAAATTAATTCTAACTTCATTTCTATGTCGCTTTCCCTTATTTTTTCTGGCTCTAGCCTTTTATTTCTGACTCCACACTCACGTTTTTGTTCTTTCAACCCCAGCACTACAGGAGAGTATTGTTCAAGGAGAAACCGACATAATCACAATGATTCAGAATGTAGTTATCCATTAAAGTTTATTTCTTGCTCTAGCCGTCTAACCCCTTGCCTACATTTCAGCAGGAATGAGTGGCACATTGAGTGGAATCAATATCCTGACATTATTTGACATCTGATATATTTCCTTTCTTCTAATTTGCTAAATATTGTCTTTTCAGTTTTTCATCCTATTCCATTTCCTTCTTAAACATTCTCATGTCTTCCTACTTGGTTATTTCTCCTATGTTTTTTGTTGTACATTTTTCTTTATTCTTTCCTATTCTATTTCTTTTCTCAAAGGAAACGTATTTATCATATGCTTTCTTACACCCAAAATACTAAAAAATGAGAACTTCCATGGCATTATTTATGGTATATTCCTCATTAAATTCCTGTAAACATAAAATGTTACTGGACTACAGAGATTATGTAAACATGGTGTTCATGTATTGCTTAATTCATGTTTCTTATAATAACACAAAACAGCAATATTAGAATTACAAATAATTAAGATTCTAAAACAATATAAATTTTTATCTGAGAGCAACAAATTGTGGGGAGGTATTTACTAAAAATTAAGGAAAACAGTTCATCATTGGTTTCATTTACACATTTTATTTCAGATTCATCTTACATAGTAAATAGTGTATGAGATGACCATAGATTTTCTTCTTGTATTTTACATTGGGTATTTTTGCTTTGATGAAATTGCATGGAGACTAGTTTTTGAAGTTCCTCATATTGACACAAATTGCTTTTTTCACCTAACTTATCTATCATATATTATATTTTATAATTTTCAATTATCAAACTAAAACTCATTATCTTATTACATTCTGATATAAAATATTAACAAATTAATTTTCCTTCAAGATTTGCATATTTTGATTTGTTTCTTATTTACACCATAGCCACTAACTTCACTAGGAAAAGTATAACATTTGTTGAATGTTTCTTTAACATATAAGTGATGATTTTGTATGTTTATACTCATTGATTTCCTGAAAGTTTTAGCTAATCCAGGTTACTAGTTAAATTACAAAATTTATTTATAAATGAATCAGTGTCAATAACCTAAACTCTTTTCCCACCCTTGTGAAAAAAACATCAGAAGAATCTTCCTTTATTGTGGCTGTCCTACTAACGTGTTTTGAAACTGTCTCATTATTATTTCTTTTTTATTAAAATTAATAATTTTTTAAAAAATAGTTACCTAATCTACTTTCTCTCCATAATAGAGGTGGAAAATTTGTAGATAACATTGAAGTGTCTGTTAAAATTATTTCAGGAAAGGAAAACATATTAGAAAATTCAGGAAAAAATGCCCATTAAACTTACATTCTTCTTAGGTTACTTAACCTTTGGATTCAAGTATAAATTTCATTCACTAAATTAAAATTTTGATTAGCATAGCAGCTGAATGTATGTAATGGATACTCAGTATTTTGCGTTTGCTCTAACACTGTCCCTTCCTACATTTTATCACCTTTATACTGGGAAATAAAGGAGTCTTCTGAGGTAAATGGCATATAGAAGGAGTTCACTGTCAATCTAGGGCTGCCATTGAGTTACTTTTTGTCTGAATTGCAGGGATTCTGATGAAGGGATTACTGAAAATACCTTCTACAGTGTGTTTACAGGCATTATGGAAGTTTCAAAATTAAACCTTTTATTAATAAAGATTTGAAATGTGTATTTACTGTATGCATATGTAGATAAGCATGTTTTTTGTATTTTGATGTGTACATATGTATTACAATATGTACAAATATTTTAAAATAAGTATATTTCTGATGTGTCCACTGGTAAATGGAAGTTTAAAAATTATTGATATTACAATTTGTAAATTTTAATTATGTTACTTCATAAAAACTAAAGTTTGTGTTTCTTTTTAATTCATTTATCTGGGTTCCTAAATTAAATTTAAACCTGAATTTTTCATAAGTATGGATGTTTTTTCAGAATTCTGTAAATGGGAGTTTCAGATTTTAAAACAAGGCTTTGTTTCATTGCTTTGGTGAAATTTTATTTTATATTATATATATATATATATATATATATATATATATATATATGTTATATATATATATATATATATATATATATTTATCCCATATCTTTGCAAAAGTACAGATGAAGGAATCAGTGAAAGTTAGTAACTTCCAATATATACAGGCATAAATTATTTTAAATTTTAACTCACACAAATATATTCCAACAAATGTAGTTTCAAAATCCTATTATTGTGAATCTTTTGACATAGCTACTACTTTTTTGAGGAACACATTTCTGTAATATAAGCAGAGTAAATTGTCCACAAATTCACTTTTTACTATGATGTCTTCTTTCCCCAGAATTTTTTGAGAAATAAAATGACATAATGAGTGATGGTGAAATGTAAATAAAATTGACTTCGTTTTAGTTTGCTACAGCACATATTATGAAAACTCTGTAGCCTTCAAAGCAAATTTTTGGCCTTCAGATATCACAGCATGACCAAATGTTATAGTGAATTGGGAGAAGAGAGAGACAACTTTTTGTTCAAAACACTGAGCTCTATCCATGGCCTTGGGATTAGCTCAGCACAAGAAGCAGAGACACCAGCAACACAAACAGTGCATTAGGATAAGTGGTAAATTATAGAAGACAGCACAACAATGGCATATGGAACATCATCCTTCAGCAGGAACTATATGCATGTTCCATAAACCTTAAAAGTAGAAACCTGTGTATGTGATTACTGTGTTCCTCATTCCATGAACTTACTCATTATCTTGATTGTGGTTCACAAGATTACAGAGGAGAAAAAGTATCTGCTTGTATTCCTTGAGTTGTCTCTTTCTTTAAGACACCTTATAGATCCTTGGCAGAGAGAAATCATGTTCTCTCCTTTACTTTCTCTTCAAATATTACACACATTTATTTACATATGAACTCACAGTATACAAACAAATGAAAATATTAAGTAATAAATATTAAATACTAAAACAATTACATTTAAGTTCTAATTGCAAGCAACTCAACATGGTACAAGACTTACAGTAAAATTAAGCCAAATAACAAAATGCTTTCCTAAAAACAAGAGCAAATTTTTTCTCCTATTTCACTGATCATTACCTTTAGAGTAAAGGAATATGTGAGATGAAAAGTGGCTTAAGGAAGGGGATTTCCCCTATTGAAAATATCCTTGAAGGGCTGGGGAGGTAGCTCAGGGGCACAAGTGCCTGCCTGGCAAGTGCAAGGTCCTGAGTTTGATCCCCAGTTTCATAAGAAAAAAAAAATGTATCCATAATTTCCATATTCCTTTTGAAATGTTTGTTCCTAATATCCTATTATAACAGAAGTTTTTCTAATTATACTTGTAAAATACTAGTGCTATTGTTTTAATTGAAATGGATAAACTTGAAGACTTCTCTGTAAGGTTAAGATTTAAAGTCACTTACATACATAGTTTAATGCTAACCTTCACAGCATGGGTACTGAAAGCTGAATGTATGCTTTTAGTATATACATCTGAACAAAATGATCTTTTTTGTTTTCCAGTGAATTAATGACTGAAAGAATAAAATTAAAGTATCCCTAAATGTACTAAAGTTTTATATTTTAAGAATTTTTCAGATTTTATGAAATAAATTTAGGGGGAAGTGAATCTTATAGATTAATACTCAGAGTTTAGTTCTAGGATATTTGAAGACAGGGCATGTCAGAATTTGTTACTTCTGAAATGTTTTTATTTGTGCAATTTTTCTCCTACACATCTGTTTTCGCTTAAGCAAAAGGTAATCATTTTGTAACATGTTTATTAGATGTTTCAATAACTTTTTTTAATAATGCAAAGAAGCAGAACGTTACAATAAATCTCTCAGCACCAACGTGTTTGGCAAAAAATAATATTTTAACCATAATGGGATCAGTTATATTGGTTCATGTTTCTCTGGTACCTTTCCCTAGAGAGTAGGATATCTGGTATAGCATGATGCATATCACCAAACATTCATATAGGTACGCCTCAAGCTTCTTTGACATTTCCTTTGTGAACAGGTATTGATTTATGCACTATAACCTCTGAGTTAGAGCTTGTATGCATGCAAGAAGAGCTTGTGCAAATGTTAATAATCTATTTTTTGTAATGGACAATAACTTAAAATATTTTAAGCAGTTTTCTATTTTTCTACTGAGGATCATAAAGGTGCTATTGTGTAACTGCAAAGATAGCCATGAAAAGAGGTAAAGATCTAGGATGATGGGTTTTAATTCTTACCTTTATATTTAGTTATAACTTTGGCTACTTGGGATCAGACACTAGAAATGATGTTTTCATAATATCAAACAAATAACTTACCAGGTGTCATTTGGAAAAGAAACAAGCCAAGCAAGTTGTAAAGGGATCAGAGGCAGCTTCTTCCCTCTATGTGTCCAGAGGAAAGGGAACCTCTTATCTATTCACCATCTAATCCAAGGATCCTTGTGCACCTAAGACAACCAGTTATCCAGGATCCATCCACTTATGTTGTCTTTCATCCAGGAAAACCTGCTGTCTTCTTCAACATGATTAAACACTGCGTCCACAAAAATGTAGAACTTCTGTCCTTTTAACAATGTGACAGCTTAGTAAACTTGGAAAAATTTATCATATATATATATATATATATATATATATATATATGGAATTACAGTATATATAAATTACTAAGTGATAAGTTTAACCACTGCTTCAAGACACCGACTTTTTCTATTCTGTCTGAGAAAATGTGATACTAGTATTCAGCATGTGAAAAAATCATTAATAACTCATATTGTTGTAAAATGCATATAGTGGTTTCAAAAGGATTGTTCTAGCTTGTGAAATTCCATGTAAATGCCTTACTCTGTTAAAGTACTGCTAAAAGGAAACAGCCACTGCAAAATTCTTTGTGGAAAAAAATGTCTTAGTTAAAGACACTGATATGGTATGGACGGAAAAGGTAGAATTCTTTTAGGACAGAGACTTTGCCCACTGTACTGTTCGTATCATAATCACATTAAAATGCCTTTAGGTTGAGAGTATTCAACATAGAAGTACGAATCACTTTCATATATCCATTTATGAGGAGAAAATATATTGGCAATTTGTTGATAGTGTGTCATAGTTTTAATATAACGTATATTACATTATGTTTCATGGTAGGTCATTTAACCTTTTATATAAAAACTTTTAAGTACATTATATTCACAGGAAACTGTAATACTACATCGAGGTTTTTACACACAAAAATCTAATCCTTTGGTATTTAAAAGGCACTTTATACTGTTTGTAACATTTAGATCACATGTGGCATATTATCTCACTAATCAGGTCATGAATACGTTTTCACTGCAATTTGTAAGGCACTTAATGATTGCAGGGTCTATTAAAATAAGCAATACTCAGTTTTTTTCTCCATCAAACTCCAGCTTTGTTATGATAGGCAGAGTGGAGAGGGTGGAGGGAAATGTGTAGCCATGGACAACAAAAGCCACTCGACAGATACATAGTGTTGTGAGATAAACATGAATAAGGTATTATTGTAGTTTAATAACTGGACGGGCCTTTATGGCTATGTAAGATAGTATAGGTGAAAGAAAAACTTCAAGCAGAAGAAAAAGATAATATCAGATAAAAACAGTTTCTGGGGAGACCATGTATTTACCACTCAAATAATTTTTGTACAGTTTAAAAACAATTTTTAATTGTTTAACCTCTGTTTCTTTCTCCTACCTGATTATTCCCTCCTTTGTCCTATGTTCCACATGCACAACTACTAAAAGTTGTTCACACTATTTGTTTCACAGTTTTCTTTTTCCCTTGAACTTCCACATCTTCAGTTGTCCAAATCCAAAGGAATTCATCTTAGACTTATTGGGAAATGTCCTGAACTCTCAAGGATGGGATGGATTACATGACCTTTTGGGAGCCCCCACTTCGCCTTATATTCACTCTGTAGTTGTACTTCTGTCATTGTTTTCTAAAGGATGTTAACCTGCTCATCTCTCCCCCTGCTTGTTATATTTCTGAAGCACATATCATGCTGTATTCATCATGGTATCCATACTATATATGAGACACACAGTAAATGCTTACTGATTTATTGTGTCCAGTCTTAGCAACATGTTACATATCTGCAACGCTTTATATATAGCTAGTCCCTGCCTTGTGCTCTTGGAAAGTTATTTAAGGGTTTTGAAAGTAAGAACTTGAAAATTTGCACATAGCAGTATTTTGGAACTTTAGATGACCAGAAATAGAAAGGTGGGTTAGGATTCTTAGGTACCCAAGGTAGAACTAAGAAGTGTTAATCAGTGAGATTTATTCCTCAGTACATATACATGGGTTAAAAGGAGAGGAACAATCAAAGGTGACTCCGGACTTCAAACATAAGGTGATGATGATGTGGATTTTTTTTCGTTGTGAATGAAAGCAAGGAGATAAGGAGTTTCATTTTTAAAATACTGTTATGGGGCCAGCAAGATAGTTCAATGGTCTAAAGAGCTTGCTTAGGAAAACTTGGGCAACTGCAGTGACCGTGGTTCAATCCCCGGCACCACATGCTGAGCCACCCCCAGGGCAAGCTGAGCTGGCCAAAATAAAATAATAACAATAATAATAATAATAATAATAATAATAATAATAAATTTTTTAAAAACACTGTTTAATGCCAGATGTAGTAGAGTGGTGGTGCACACCTGTAACGGCAGTTTCTTGGGAGGCTGAGGCAGGAGGATCACAATTGGAGGCCATGGTAAACAACTTATAGAGACCATGTTTAAAAATTTTAAAATGGAAAGAATTTTAAATGTCCCTCAATCCGAGAGCATTTGTATAGCATGCATAAGTTTTATCCCCAGTATTGTCTCTTTCATATGAGCTTCCAGTGGATATGTGGATAAGAATTTACTATACTGTAGGATTGATATTTGAAAGTAAAGTATGACTGCGACTCAGTATCTTTGTGAACTTGGTCAGGGAAATAATCTCTTTCTGATGCACTTCCTTCATGTGCAAATTCGGTTTAATAATTTGACCTCATTGAATATTCTAATAATGAAAATGTAGATTGACTTTAATATAAGTAATCCAGCATAGTGAATTGTTAATACTTAACTACCATTAACTGTTAGCATCAGTGAACTGAACACTTGGGAAGATGTGACTGCAGCGGTTTCTAGGAAGTAAAGATGGTTAGGTTTTGTCATCATATGCAGTAAACTATGCAGTCTTGAAAGAAAAAAGATTATTGTAAGATGGCATCACAAACTATGAGAAATATGGCTCGCACACAGCCTAGAGCAGCAGTGCTGAGCCTATGGCAATGGGTGATAACCACAGCAAGCTGTTGGTTATCACTGAAAAATCTGAAAGGTTCATCACCACTGGTGCAGAGGAAGCATCTACATTTACTGTTTATGAGGAAGAAGAGATGATACAGGACAAATAGGCAGGGATGGAGCTGGACCACATTCTTTTACTCATGCTAATGTGTTACTATCTACTTGCTTGTGCTTATCCATTCTGTATGTTAGAGTCCAGTATGTTGTTCAGTTTGAAAGTTATCTAACCATTTGTTCTGGGCACTCACTTTTTTGACATTGTTCTCATGATTTCACAAGTCACCCAATTTTTTGGTGATGTCTTGATATATTAGAATGTTTGTTTTCATACATATTTATAACATATCTCTAAATATTGTGCCTTATTTTATTGCTTCCCATAGGAGGATAATTATAATCTTAATTATAATCTGCTGAGCCCAATATCCCTTTCTACATTCCCTCAAAGCTCCTCAGGGCTGGCAAGATAGCTCAGCGGACTAAGTGCCTACTTTGGTAAGCACAGGGACCAGGGTTCTATCTGCAGTCCTGCATGCCACGCTGGCCCCACCCCTAGGGTGTTCTAAGCCAATGATTAAATCTGTAATTTCAGTGCTGGGAAGGCTAAAAACAAGAGGATCACTATAAGTCTCAGCTGTGTACTGAGGCCCTGTACCAAATACATAAATGAAAAAAGAAAGAAGCTCCTCTGTCCTAATACATAATAGAAAGAATACAATAATTTTTCACATTACTTCTAAACTTTACATGATTTCTAATTCATGTGTATCATACTTAACATTTTGAAAATAAACCCAGAAATTTAAATGAGAATTATGGAAGTTAACATTGAAAATTAATTATTACATAGTGACACTTTATATATTTTTATGTTAGTGAAGCATTCCATTTAGCTCCCAGTATGGGGACTTCCAGCCTTCTTGATGCTGCAGCATACAATATAGAGCTCTTTTATTTTATCAACACTTACTTGTGTTCTATAACTATAGTAGACGAAATGACAAAGAATGATGAATTAACTGTAGGGAGTTGTTACACATCATTCCATGGCTTAAATTATGAGATTGTATCACAGAAACAGAGGCAGGAAAAATTTTTCTTGGAGCTCAAGAATATTGCATGATATTTGCCAATAAAATGAAGACAAATTATGAAGAAATACATGAAGTGGAGAACAGAGACAGTAACTTAGAAATGATCCAAATTAAGTTTGAAAAAGGACTAAGGAAGCAAGGGCTATTCAAATGAGAAAACCATGAGATATAATTATAGTTCATGGATATACTATACACAAGTAGGACATATGTCACTAAAACATACAAATGTAATAAGCTGTGAATTACTTGGCAGCCTTTATTATCATTTAATAATGTATTAGTGAATCTGAATTATTGTTTAACTGGAGTATCTATTGAAATTTTTCATTGAATGAAAGGAGATAATAAATAAAAACATGTATAGAGAATATTTGATTCTCTCATAACCACTTTGTAGTGTTTTAGATAGGGCTTCCTTCCTAAGTCTGTAATTTATAGAAAATTTATATTCCTTACACATGATCCTGATTAGTTAATTCTTAAAATTTATGACATTCTAATTGAAATATCACTTCATAAACTACAATAAGGAATTTTGTTTATAAAAGCAACTCATGTTTATTGTCAGTAGTTCAAAAAATGAAAAGTGAGGGCTGGCCAGATAGTTCAGCAGACTAAAGTACCTGTTTAGGTAGAGTGCACCGGCCAGGGTTCAATGTCAAGTGTGCCATGCTGCCCCCACAGCACTCTGAGATATGGTGATTGAGACTGCATGTGGTGGAGCACATTTGTGATCCTAGCACTTGGGAGGCTGAAGACAGGAGAATCACTACAAGTCTGATCTCCGTAATGAGACCCTGTAGACCCTGTACTGAAAGTACACACAAAAAAGGAAATGAAAGTGAAAGAACATAGCACATATTATAGTCTGTGCCACCTTTCCTGCAAGCATTATTAAGGATGCTGTACAATATTTTATGTTTTCTCAGAGAGAGGAATATTTGTTCCATACAGTCAATTTTATATCCCTTACTAGTAGACTTTTACATAATGTATAACTTTTGTTTGTCTTAAATAATACTGTGACATATAAAACACAACTATCTTTGTGTTTGTCATGATATTTCTTTATGGAAGTAGAAGCAGAATTTGGGAGTTAAAACTATTTACCACAGGAAAAAAAATCCTATTTAAGAGAAATCACTCCAAAAAGATGTCAAAAGTGCCAAAGAATGGGATGAATCAAATCGCACTGAGCATTTCACAGGAAACACCTTTAGACCTTAAAAACCTTTGCTGAGTCACAATAGTCATATTAGAGAATAAAGTAAAAGCAATCGATGTGCAATTTACTGTTGAAAATAGATACCCTGTAAGAATAACTGTGGCTAATACTTTGGAACAGCATTACACTGTGTGTGTGTGTGTGTGTGTGTGTGTGTGTGTGTGTGTGTGTGTACAGATATATATGTATATGTGTATATATATATATATATATATATAGAGAGAGAGAGAGAGAGAGAGAGAGAGAGAGGAAAAGTTTATCTTATTGATGCTTTCATCCTTGCTTTAGTATAGTTAGAATTATTTGAATAAAATTATTAAATAGCTATCATTATATTGTCAATAAATTCTGAATAAAGGATACTTATTTTGCAACACTAGGCATTGATCCCCAGGCCTTTGCATCTTCCCCATCTTTTTTATTGTTTATCTTGAGCCACACTCTTGTTCGGTCCCTAAGCTGCCCATGCTTGGCTCAAACTTTTGATGTTTTGGACTTAGCTTTCTCATGGTTGTGTGTTTAGAGGTGTGTGCCATCGTGCTCAGTGGCACAAAAAACTTCCTCCACTTAACTGAAGATTTGCTGTCATTTTTTAATCAAAAAGTATAAACACTTGGATTTGAACTTCTTTGGCTTTTAGCTTGCAGAAATGATTGCAAGAACATGAGATTTAATATAACATACATTTAGGATACATCAATTAGAATTATATAGGAAACATTTGACTAGTTCCATTAGAATATGTGGTCTGCACTAACAGATTTTTTTAAAAAGTAGCAATGTCTTAGTAAGATTAATTAGGTATTATAGTGATGATTTTGATTCCTATTGGAAATGTCCAAGGTTTTCAGAATCATAACATCTTGCTGTTCTTTTTTCCTGCCTCCTCTTCATCATCATGCACTTTAGCTATTGTTGAGGTTATAAAATGCTTACTAAGCATCACAAAATATGTATGCTGTTATACTACAGTAACTGCATTTCAGCTTATATCTCATTAGTCTCTAGGAATATTGGCTTCTTTTGGAGGAAGTTCATTCTCTACAACTTGAGTAGAGCTTTCCAGGCAAAAGCATAATGAACAGCATAGAATAGGCATCCATTCTCTTAATATTCGGTTCCAGAGAATAAGCTAGGTCACTATTTAGACTACTTTCTGGGTCCTGTTTTCAGTCTGGGATAAATTTTGATCCACTGTACTTGTTTAAGACAACTTGGAATATTGTAATCCATGGAGTTGAGATAAAATGTTCTTCTGCATTCTGAAGGTGAAGTGTATTTTTTAAACACAATCATTAGAATAACAGGTACATTATGTGTTTCTTTAAAGCATTAAAGGATTCATCTACCTAATGCTGCATCACTAGTCCACTTAAAAGAAAACTAATAACAATTGTACTGTGTTCAAAAATTTTAAAGGATGACTAATGAAGTAATTTAACATGAGTAACCATTGAGTCATATTTCAAAACATTTCTCAAGAAATTACTTTAATTATACAATATATTTTGAGCTAATATTCAAATAGAATGGCTTCACCAAATTGATCACATTATATGTTTTAAGGGGTGGAGTACATTTTCAATAGCTGTTGCTTTGCAATAGCATTACCTTGTCATTTTTTTATTCTATCTTTCTAGCATGGAAAAGGTTTATCTTAGTGATCCTTTTATATTTGCATAAGAGTGTTGCCTTTGGTGTATCAGTACCAGCAATTGATAGTACAATGTGAGTGTAATTTAGACACTTGTAATCGTGTATCTCTAAAAGATGGTGATGAGCAAGCATGTGGTGTACTTTATAGGCTCAGAATGTTGCCAAATCTTCATTTTCTGGCATGAGGATTTTTCCGTTGTTCTTGTGAACAGAGCTTGGACCTAGATCTGGCAGCTGAGCATTATCAATGGTGATATAACCTCTTTATTATCTAAATTACTCCAGTGGCACGATATCATTTCATTCTCTGCTTTAACGTGGTAAATGCCCATTATGTTGTCTCATGATTACACGGACTCTTATGCAATAACATGGTTAATCAGTTCAAAGATAATTTCTTTCTTGAGTATATATCTCCTGAAATTGATAGGATGACACACCAATTATGTGATTTTTTTACTAATCTTATTATAAAGGGGGAAAACATTAAATCTTTGAATATTGTACCTCAATTTTATTGTAATGATTTTGCTGGTTACCAGGTGGGGTGGCAGTTGAAAAATTTGGTGAATGCACTACGAGAGGACCCGAGTGGTGTTATCTTAACTTTGAAAAAGCGACCTCAGAGCATGCTTACCTCAGCACCAGCTTTACTGAAAAATATGAGATGGAAGCCCCTTGCTCTGCAGGTAATGAAGCTTAATCATAAGTCATACACCATCATTTTAGCCATAGATTATCTCAGTAATGCTTCTTTATTGTGCCTCATCTCAGCAGCATATGGATTAATCTTGTATGCTTTTGAAAATTTGTTTGTGAAATTATCTCTTCACAGCTTATCCTAGTAGACTTAATTATGATGAATCTGAGAGTAAAATCCATACAATAAAAAACTTCTTCCTTCGTTTGAAAACAAGTGAAACATAATTACAAAAAGCTAAAAATTATTTCAATCTAAAATGTGGACAAAAGGATAGTAAGGTTTCATTGTGTATATAATTTTGAATATATCTGCATACACATCTGGAAGATGCTACATGATAATTCATAGAATTCTTTTAAATCAGGTCATAAGATAGTAATTTATAAACATTAGAAAATGAAATTTAAAAATGGTAATCAAAATCTACCCAGTAACATCCCCTACCTGATCATTTTTTACTTTCCATGCTGTAGTGTAGCAAAAAATTGTTTTTGCAAATAATTACATATTTCTTCAGCATGAAATATCAATATATTATTTTAGATGATTACAAATTATATTCATTAAGAGTTATCTAGAATGATAACAATATTCTGATTGGAAAAAAAGCAGAGAAATAATTATCTTCAGTTTGTTTAGGATATAATATTTAAGGATATTGTAATTTTTATCCTTCAAAAAGCATGTATTTTTAGACTGAGAAACTATTGCCTTTCCTTAGAAGTGAAATTTTAAAAATTTAAATTGCCTATGAAACTTAGAACACTGCCCATCATTTAGAGAAAAACAGTATTATATATTGAAGTACTTTGTTGTCACTAATACATAAATTGTTACTAAGATCCATATTAATGTCTTTAATCATTCATAGACCACTCGTCTAAATAAGTCATTTCTCTTTTACATGTAAATGACCTTATGCATTATGATGATTTTTCATGTTTAAAACTTTACTACGTATTGACCTCAAATTTTCTATTTTACTGAAATTATGTAAAATGATATAAAATGCATCAACATTAAGATCTCAGTATTTTTAATGTAACTTTTATTCTTCAAATGATCCGGTGTAATCTGTATTAATACATTCCAATGCATCTCACTTACATTATATATTTATTAGCAAAGATAGCTAATGGAAGTTAAAGTTCAGGGGTCAATATTTGCCTTTTTAACCCATAGATGAGCAGATCAACCTTTCATGTCATGTAATTTCTTTTCTTACTGCATTATAAATGTACTTTTTGTTTTACTATGTTTTCTATTTACGATGTCTTCCTCTTCAAAGTCAGAAGGGATGCAAGCGCTAACAAAGAGGCACATAATTGCAGGCCACTGAGTGTTCTACATAAGTGTAATTAAATTTAAGAACTCTTCTCTAACCCCTCATAAAAGTGCTTCAACACAAAGACCATACTTTCTTACTGTTTGAGAGAATATCTCTAGCGAATTATTTTCCAACATCACCAATTGAAGTAGACCTAATAACAGTACAATTAAGAATCTTCTTATGTAAAATGCTGAAATAATTGAAGAACCTATATTGTTCATGTTATATATACTGTTATTGTATGTTTTGAAGACTCAAGGACAAATACTTTAATTTTTAAAATTATCTCATATCATTGTTTATCCTGCAGTTACAATTAAATAAATTTTTAAGTTTCCATTTGTAAGTTCATTCTCAAATGCCAAGGAGTAGGCCACATTAAATCACTAATTACATTTATTCCTCATTACTTATTCAGCTATACTTGTCAATTTGTTTTCTCACTGTGCTATAATCTGAAAAAGAAAATCAAAATTAATACAATGCTTATATATGTATCAATATTTTATAAGTTTGTTCTGTGAGTTGAATTTTATTCACATAAATGTGTTGGCCAAGATCAACCATGTATAGATGATAAACAGTGATATTAGGGATAAAAATCTGTTTTTAATATTTTCAAAAATTGCTTCCCTAGTTGATTTTGTGTGTAATACTGAGAGGATTAAACCCAGCGCCTTTACATTGAGCTACTTCCATAGCCCTTTTGTATTCTGTTCAATTTGACATAATTCTCACTAACTTATTAAGTTGTCCAACCTGCGCTCAAACTGTAATTTTTCTACTTCAGTCTCCAAAATGCTGGGATTATAGATATGTCTCACTGTTCCTGGCTACTCATTGATATTTTACAGAACATACAGAATAATATTAACGTTAATAGAATACTTCCTAGTAGTGCTAAAACAGTGTCTTAGGAGTAAGGGTAATCAATAAATTCCATCATCATCACCACCACCACCACCACCACCACCACCACCACCACCAAAGGTCTCTGCAAACTATTTTGAGGACTAGAAATTGAATCATTATAGAGTTCTTTCTTAGCCATAAACATTTTGCCCATCCTAAAATGAAGACATCTGGAAACATAATGGAATTTCTAGGTCAGAATATTTGTATAATATAGTACAGATTTTGTTACAACCAAAGGTGAACAAACTTTCAGGTTACCAGAATATTGGAATTGAAAATGGATGCCCCCAAAAGGAAAAAAGTGAACGAAATGGTGGGATAAGCTATTGAAAGCAGTTGTGCATTCTTCATGGCTTTCTCTGTGGTTACATTTTTCTAGCATATAGGAGATAACCTTGGATGTAAAACATAAGTACTAGATGCAGTACCATGTCTCCATATAGATTCTAGTGTTATTCTTACTATATTCTTGTTACGGGTATGTGTTCAAACAATTTGGAAGCAAAATGCCCACTAACACACCTAACTATACATTATTCAAGCTGGAAGAATTGTATATGTTTTTTCCCCATAGGGTAGACCATTATTTTGCTAGCTATTATTTGGGTTCTACGAAAAGAATCTGCCATTTATGTTACTCAGTATATCTATTTATCTTTTGCTAATAGCGTACTGGGTTTGGAGGTATCTATTCACATTGTTAGATACAAAATAGCATACTTAGTGTTGCATGAAGGTAGACACTAATACATGCATTGATTTAAAATGAAGCTTTGTCTCACATAAGACTAACAATTTTTTCAAACTAGTAAAATAAGTTCTATCTACACAAAATAATCTTAGCTATGCTAAAGTAAAATATTGTCAAATAATACCAAATAATACCATGTGTTAAATAAATAGTTGTATTTCTGAAATGTTTAGGAGGATAGTGACTTCTAAAATAAATTAATAGGTTGTTGATACGAATTAACAGCAACAATGAATTTTGACCTGCATTTTCTTTTAAAATTCACTGGTATAATTACAGTCAAAGAAACAAAACCATACAATTCAACTTCATGCTCACAGAGCAATTTCAATTCATTTCATGAGATTTGACAGTTCTTTTGATAAATTCTTCATTTCTCAAATATTTTGTGGTAGAGCTAAAGTTCTTAATCTCTTTGTAGAATACTATAAGAAGGGTTAATTATATCTGAAATATTTCATTTATTGTCTTTCGTACACTTTTATAAATAGCTAAGAGTTTTTGTTTGAGATAGAATTTTTTACTCTAAGAAGGCAACTCACAGATTCGTTGCTTTCTGAGAGCTGCTTTTCAAAACATCTCCTTAGTGACCCTGTCTCCTAATTTCCTGGATGTGGGTAAGCATGGTGATTGGTCATGGGCAAGTTCTTCTAATTCAGTAGAAAATAAATCCTAGAATAAATCTCAAGGTATAATTTCATGTTTATTCTTTTAAATTATTGTTCGTAGGTTACAAGTATGAACAAGTAATGCTTTTTCTTACAAAAGGCTTATGAAATCATTCACTAAATATTGCAAAGAAAGTTCCTTGAAATCATCGCTGAGAATCAGTGATATTTAAAAATTATCTAAAGACTAAAGTTTTGGAGTATGGAAAGCATCTCATAAAAGATCACTAAAATCAGTACTGGAACTCAATATAACTATCTTAGATATTATTCAAGAGGATTTAATATAAAATATTAAGCTGTGTGATTAGAAGTACATTCCTAAAATACTCTAATTTATTAATTTCTTATATTAATTTTATGATCATAATTTTTATTTCTTCCATTTAAATTTTGTTATCTAATATTACTCAGATGCCATTTTTATAAGCTACTTTAAAAAATTTTGAGCAAAAAACAGAAATAAAATAATCAAAACAATCAATTTTGTGTATGTGCTGGTACATCCAAAAGCACTCTAATTATGTTAGGTTTTCAATACATACAAATACAAATGACAAGGATCATTCAGTAGAAGTCAAAACAAGGAGCTAGCAGTAAAATACAATTTTTAGGATCCAAGTTATTAGTTAAATGACAGAAAAAGCTAGTAGAGGCAGAAAGTTGGTACCTTTGGACAGCTTTGTTTTAAGAGTATGTTTGTAAAATAACAAGAATTGATGTTGAGTATGACAGTTGAGGAAAAATGTTAACTAAAAATGTAATCGTTCTTATTGGGAAATGGTAAAAAATGTATGTTTCTCATGCTTAGATTAGGAAATAGATGCAGGCAATTGCTGCATTAAATCTTGGTTTAGCAAATCAGTTAGAGCATCTAAGTCATATTTGTGCTTTAGAGCCAAATGCTTTCAAATTGTTAACATTGGCTATAAGTAATCATGCATAATGCAAAAAATCATTTTAGTCAATATTCTAAAATTATATTTACTATACTTTGAAAATAGAAATTCAGTTTTTATATTACAGTTTAGTTGTGCCCTTAATACAATGTGCAGAAATTGATGATTTGATGGTAAAGACATTCTGTAGTGTGAGTCTGAAGTTTGTATTACACATTGTGTAAGTACGTACATATTTTCCGCTCATATATCTGTATTTGTTAAGCTAGGCATAAATGATTTTCTGACTACATTCATGATGGGGAAAATATCTAATTTCTTTGTAATCTGATCAGGAAAAGGAAGTTATATGCTCATAAAAGAATACTAAAACCTTTTGTATTGATAAAAGTTCTTTTCAAACAATTTTCCTATGTAAGAAAAGCCCAACCAAGCACACTTGTGTTCTATAATTTTCTAAATTGGACCTGACATTTCTTATATAGTACAGAAGCTGACAAGATTGTATGTAAGCTTACCTCCCAAAATCCGGAACACATTTTCTTTGAAGTATTTGTTTACATGGTTTTTAAAAATAGCTGTTAACGTAAAACAGTATTCTGATGCTAATATTAGCAATTATAATACACTATGTCAGATCTGAGTAAGGACTCGTATGAATGTTCCATGCTACAATATGGGGGTATTGTAATCTGTTTGAGTTTGTGCTTATTCCAAAAAGGGAGTATATAAATGACCCAGTTTTATATTGGATATAATGATTTACATTTCAGTATTTTTCCCCCTAGAAGGGAAAAGCATCCTCTGTATGATCTTGGCATTAGTAAATTTTAGAGCCAACTATATAATACAGTGCTTTTGATCTTTAATGTTGGGGCTGGCCATCTTTGTCAAATGGTTTCATTTAACCCTTTTATATTTCTGTCAAAGCTCGGTCACTTACTAACCACAGGACAAAACTAAATTAGGATATGTTTGCCAAAAGATATGAAAATGTAAAATACTTCCAGTAAAACTTTAACATCAAGTGAAGTCTCTTAAGTATAGAAATCCTTTGGTCATAGTCTTTCAGAGCTTAGAGGTTTCAGACATACATCAGTACATTCCCTTGAGTTCAGTTACCTTACTGAAATTACAATGGGGGTGAGCAGTGAACCATGAGATTTCAAGTGGGATTTCATTTTTAAAAAGCTATAATTTTATTTTACAACGATTAGAATTTTCCAAAGGTATCTAAACTGGATAGGTGGGATATTTTGCTAACAATAATATGATTCACAGGAAGATTTGTGATATGCCTTATGTTAGGAGATAAATTTATTTATATAGTTTAAACTGAACCTATAAAAATGTATGTTTAAATTTTATGTGGATAGTATCTTATCATTAATTGACCTTAAGTTGTAAATGTATACTTGAAGAAATGTATATGATAATTTTATTTAGAAATTGGATATTTATAGAGATAAATACCAGTGCCCCTAGAAATCTGTCAAACTTATTTTATAGTAGTAACAATATATATGTAAATGTGTCTTCACTGTTGGAGTCTCATTGAATATGTGGAAGGAGAGTTTTATACTCACCTAGAAATGAAAATTATAAATGTTAAAATTAAGGCCTTCTAGGAAATGAACTCCTTTATATGGGATTCAAAATAGATCTACATCATACTTCATTTATACCATGGTGGATCAACTTGTACCAAAGCTTTATGCTTGCTTGAACAATACGCTGCAATACTGAAGTAATAACTTTAAACTTTATCCATAAATGCTGATAGTTCATAATTCCCTTCCTTATAAATTGTATGATATAAAACAAGATAAAACTGGTAAAAAATGGCTTTCTACCTTTTGGAAATCTTTCATAAAATATGAAGTGCTTTTCTTATGCTATACTAGGAACAAGTTATTGAAAGTAAATATTGTTAGGATAAGGAAAACTATCTTTTGCATTATTATACTCATTAAAATCTAATTTCTTCACCTCAGCTTTTTGAGTTGACAGAACCTAAGTTCATTATTTTCTGTATTTTCACAAAATAGCTATTGATAAGTATATTTTTAATGTCACTTGTTAAGAAATTCTCACTGGTAACATCAGCTAACTGCATCATTCTTTCTGTGCATTAGTCAACTTTTGTTTTTCCAAAGTTCTTTAATGCCTTCTTAATTCTTTTATTCATTTGATTTTGTACTACTTCAACTATTTTCCAAAGTTTAAGAAATAAAGAGATAATTTTATTCACTGTGACCTCCTTTTGTGTTAAGTATGTTTTCATTTTTACATGAAGCTTCTGTTTTACTCTACTTTATTTTTCCATTTCCTAATATCGAACTTGGTTTTTAAAATGTGGTACTTAAAATGAATGTTCATTTTCTGATTTTAATTATCTTGACATTATATCATAATTAGTAGACTGATATATAATGAATGTATTGAACATTTACCATGAGCTTTACTTGGTAGGAAGCATTCTGAAGAGCCAGACAATATCCACATGATAAATTAGTTCAAATACTTGCTATGATTTACCAGCTAATAAAATAATTAATTAGTTAAGTTCAACAATAGCATTGACTAATTCCTTTTTAGCCTGTAAGAATACGCTTTTTTTTCAGCCAGTACAATTAATCAGACCTTCTTGAGATAATCAAATCTGTTACCTATTTTAAAACTTGAAGACGTTTTCCTTGTATATGTTTGCCCCTTTAGTGTATTAATTGAATTTGCACTTTAACCTAGTGTAGTGATATCCTTGATAACAATTCCTTGCTAAAATAGGCAGAGCTATAGCAATGTGATGGAGAACACGTGACTAATAAATAAAATTCCTAGAATCAGAAAGTTAGAAGTACCCTAGGTAGACAATCCTTGTAATAGCTCAGGCAATCTAAAACTATTCTAGTCTTAATCTCATACTTAAACCATATTTGATGTATCTGTAACAACTATTTTTACATTTTTACTACTTTCTTTTCTATATGGGAAAGAGAAGATAAGAAATAAATGAGAAAAGTAATCTTTAGTTTGGTTTTATTTTGTACCAGAGATTCAACTCAGAACCTTGCACTTGCCAGGCAAGCACTTATTCTACTGAGCTATCTCTTTGGCCCCATTAGTTTGATTTATGATAAAAATAAAAGAGTCCCCAAGCTAGAAATAGTGACAGTAAAATAGAGAGGGAATAATAAAATTAAATTAAATTACTTGTAAAACTTGCATTTTTAGAGTTTGATTTTAAGTTGATATATTAGGATATTATGAAAAATATTTTAAACTATTGAATATCAAGTTTTCTCTCACAGTACATCAATTTAGGAGTATGAGAAATTGCTGTATAATGACTTTTTCTTCAGTACTTTTTTTGTTATGATAAATTTTGGTTTGACTCATTGTTCTTGTCATCTGTATTTAGAGACAAGTTGTCCTGACAGGAAGACAACTAGAAGTAGTAAAATGATAGGGACTGTTAAAAAAAATCATTGAATCTATCTTACAAACATATTTTATGCAGGAATAAGATACATTGATTTCCTTGGGCTTCATGGTGTTCATCAGTACAGGTGATTATCCTGAATACCTATATAATGTCAGAATTTATTATTGTCAAGATTTTTTTCTACAGGACAGGCATAGTTCATTTAAACACTGTTCTAATAATCAATATTACTAAAAATATTAGACACCATACTTTTATAACATCTTAAAATTTTGCTAATGACAAATCAAAAACAAACTTGGAAATGATACAGAATTTTACTAAACAAAATGATAGGAATTCAACAATGGTGGTTATGTTGCATATTGTTGTCTTCAAATTAGCTGTCCAGATTACTTGATATAAGCATACAAAATTAGTGGGAAAAAAACCGAGAGAAAACAATATTAAGTATTAACCTGCACCTTCGAATAAACCAGCAGAAATCAGCAGTGCAATTGTTGAAGCTATCCTATATATGCGTATGTATATATATATATATATATATATATATATATATATATATATATTACATATATATTACTTTCCCCTTCTTAAAATTTTATATTTTAACATTATATAAGTTAAAATAGTGTAGAGCCCCAAATATACTACCATCCCTTTTCCTTTTTTTATTTCTATTTCCGTAAATTAAAACTTAACTGTCATTTTGGCAGGATGTGTGATTTCAAGCTATTAAGATGAGCCATGTAATGAGAAAGTTCAAAGTTGCGAACTGTGTAGCCTATGTCAGTGACATACGTTGTACTTTCCATTGTATTTATGCTTGACTTTGAGCAAGTTTTGTTTATATGTACCAAAGTATTGTCACAATTAGAAAATAGTTGTAAAATTCCATTGACTGTCCAACCATGTGTATTGAAGTAATAGAATTGTGGGTCTAACTAGACATGGTAAAAGTGTTCTCATTCTGACTAAAACGGCAACATTTTGTCACGTGAAGATACAGTTCATTTTGTGATCATCATTTTGTTTAAGATTACAGTAAAATTCTTAATATGTGAATTGTATATGTAGCTAATCAATAAGATGTGTAAGTTAAGCATTGAAAGTTTGTGAATTTTAGTTTGTCTTTGAGGAATTTCTTGAAACACAAGATTATTTTCAACTGCTATGAAGCTTGGACTTGGTAGTGTTCTTAAGCCATCTGGGTGCACTACTTAGTTCAGAAAATCCAGTCTACTTAAACATCTTCCTAGCATGAAAATGAAATCTCTAGTTATACAACTAATGACTTTTTAAATGACTGCTAAATGTGTGCACATTTGGAAGGTGAAATACTTAGCACACTGATCACTATACTTCTGAAGATGAACCATAAGATGGCCCTGAGAAGACAGCTAGCTGTATTCTTATTGACAAAAGAGTATTTTTCCTAGATTATATTCTCATATTAGCCTTTCCTACTCCATTCTTGTTGCTTTTCCTGAGAATCAGACATTTTAATACCTAGAAATATGGTTTATCCTTTTAGAAAGATCTGAAATAGTTTTCTCATGTATCAGTTGGGATGTAAGTGAGCTAATTCATCTGAGTTACTCTTTATCATCTTTCAAAAAATTGAATTCTGACAATTTAAGTTTCTGACTGTGATACAAGTATTTCCATTAAAAACAGTGCATGGTATTTTTTTTAACTTTATAAATACATTTTAGGTGTTTACAACATAGAAAAAGGTGAGTTTGGAACCCTGTGGAACTTTTAATATATATAATTTGCTTTTGGAGATTCAAAGCATCTGTAATAAATAACATCCTTCTTGATTTCAGCAAAGTTCAAAAATTTGGAGAAGTATTTTAAGATGATAACTTATATGTCATTGTTGTTGTTGTTTTGTGTTGTTTGTGTGTGTATGTATTTTCTTTTTCATTTTAACCAGCCTCTTATACCTAGAAGTCCCACAAGCAGCGTTGCCACGCCTTCCAGCACCATCAGCACACCCACCAAGAGAGACAGCTCTGCCCTCCAAGATCTGTACATTCCTCCTCCTCCTGCAGAACCATATATTCCCAGGTATAAAACTGTCATATGGTTCAAGGAAGCTACTACTTAAAGACAAACTCAATACCATATATAATGTGAAGTCAATTCTTGAGGAACACTTTGAATATTTTCTTAGCTCAACATTCTGAACACATTCTCAAAAATCATTCCCATTATAGCAAAGGCAGTTTGGCCAATAATAATTATAAAACTACAGTAATTTTATGAATTATTTAGTAAGACTAAAAAGCCTTAGGAAATCTCAGGTTAGACTGAAGCATTTTGCTAAATACTTTTTGAGAAGTATATAGACAGCATGTATATTTTCTCAAATTTAGGTGATGAGAAAGATATTTTCATAGGGAGAAGGAAGAGAAAAATTATCTCCTGGTCAAAATACTTGAGTTAGTAGAGTTTCTATATCACCTGTCCATTAATATTTTCCTCACAATATAAGAGTTTGCAATAGATTGAATTGCTGTTAAAATCTGTTTTCTAGATTTCTAGTGGCTTAGTCTCAGTTTCATTTCTAAATTATTATTTTAAAAAACCCTGGCAGTAGTGAAAGAATGCAGCTTGGTGCTATAGTTCTTTCCATCAGCATTCTGCCTTGGGACACAAAAATTATGGAACAGGGCCAAATGAAAAAGGGGGTAATAAATCCCAGTCACAAACACATTAATTTTTTTACTAAGTGGTGTTTAAAGGCAATATTTTATCTTCAATATATATTTAATATTCAACTTAATGCAGAAAAAATTCATTTGTTTAATTTTTATTATTTTTAGTATTTCTAGTATTTCAATATTACTTATTCTATTAAATATGGTGATACTGACATTATATGATTTCACTCCTACATGCCAGTATGATATACCTGCAGATAACACGTAATGAAATAGTAAGAAGTACATTCAATTTTATATAGCAATTTTTATGAAAATTGAAAGTTGCAGTAGGTACATAGTCTATGGCACTAAGCTGGCATTTCATAATATCTCTAACATATAATTGGCTGTCTTATGCTCAGTTTACAGTCAGATATACAAATTCATCCAATATTCTATGTTAAAAATAAGTTACTTTTAATTATTTTAAGACAATATGTAGCTTTCTGATATTCTTGAATGAGAAACAATGAAAATAGGATGTCTTTCGGTGTGTTTTCATTTTAATTGGAAAAAATTACATTTCAGAGCAAATGGTTAAAATTTATTCTTTAGAAAGCATCATGTATGCATAAATATGAAAGACTAATATTTATCAAATTTGTGAAATTTTTAAGTATTGTTTCCCCTCAGGGGGAATGCAGGAGAAGTCATTGTAGAGAAAATGTGTCCTGCACAAAATAAACTTACAACATACCTTAGAGTAGCTGTGGCAAATCTGCAGAATGCATGCCACCGCTGGCTGTTTGTTACTGAAAGTTCTAAAATGTTCACCATTACTGCCTTAGAGGGACACAAGAATAAGGCAAGCCAGTCCTACCCGCCGAATATTCTGAAGATATTGTTAAGGCAGCATGTTGAAGTCAGTAAAAGGCTTAAACATGCTATTTAAAAGTGCTAGACAATGTTAGAAATGGAAATAGCACATAAGGGTCCCGGTTGATACTGAATGCTTAAAACTTTATCCTCTTCAGGGAAATACTTAAATAGACCTTGGTATCTCTCTGTAAATAATTTTGATGGTTAATATATAATTGTAGAGGATATTCTAAGTAGATTTTCTTTCAGGTCATTAGTGAACAGTGACACAGTCTTTTGATACAGAAATTTAAACAATCCATACATCTAAGTTCCTTTTAAGCACTGCCTTATATAAATTATCTACAGATTTTGTTTGACTTGAACTTATAGTCACAAAACTTTTTCCATTTTCTTATTTTGAAGTTGAATATGGTAGACTCAATTTAAATTCTTTTGAATTTTTTGCACATTAAAATAAAGTTTTTTGAATGATAAACATTTTAATGATTTTTCAGTGTAAATAAATTTAATTTGGAAGATTTATAAAAGTTATCCCACTTTAAAAAATGTATAATGTTGAGATTAACTGTCAAGTTAAGTGGAATCTTTTTGACCTGGGAGTAATAACACATACCTATTATCCCAGAAGTCAAGAGGCTGAGGTGAGGATTACTATAAATTCAAGGCCATCATGAGATACTTAGTGAGTTCAAGGCCAGCCTGAACTACATAGCTAGGTCCTATCTCAAAAGTAAACATAAAAGTTCAATAGAATTTTTTCATTTGATTAATTTTTTGAATGTATGTGTTTCAGAAAAAAAGTCTGCAAAAGTACCTTTTCACTATAAGAGAAAATATTAATGTACATCAACTGTAAAAGCTGATTAGAATTTTATTATATGCCTATGACTATGTACAGTATCATCATAATATATTGCATTTTATATAACCAAATG
Organism: Myocastor coypus; assembly: GCA_004027025.1. Taxonomy (NCBI): domain Eukaryota; kingdom Metazoa; phylum Chordata; class Mammalia; order Rodentia; family Myocastoridae; genus Myocastor; species Myocastor coypus. Next base: position 73,559 of record PVJA010001456.1, on the reverse strand, counting down.
TCTTTCTAAGATGGAATAAAGTGTTCATAGGCCTGTGAAAAAAATATGAAACTTAAGTACTAATTTGTCTTATTTACTCTGTAATGTGCAAATGTGTATAAACAATCAATACACAAAAATTTTTTATTTTTCTTAATTTTTTTATAGAGTCCTACTGATGTAAACTACTTGTTTATATCATTATAGGATAGAAAATTCCATTCCTTCTAATTTTGTGTCAAAAAATGTGTCCATATGAATGTAGCACTGTGATTTCCAACTTCTTAATGATCTCAGCAGCATTAACATGCAGATGACAGGCCCCATATAGTAGCTTGTCTATCTACAGATAGGCATCACCTTATTCCAATGCCCTGATCTATTACAGCCGCTTCCAAGCTAATTGTATCATCAGTTTGGTTTTAATAGAGAATTCACAAAAACAAAATATATCAGACAATTTGTTCAGGAAAACCTTCTAGCTAACCGAAAATAAAATTCTACCTGAATTTTATATTAATGTACTTTATGTTATCTAAGAACTAGCTAGTTATATTTTGATGAAACAGTATTATGGTTTTAGAAAATAAAAGGACAAATGGCAGTGTGAATGTGAATCCCTCCTTGGATGGATTAAATTGACAGATCCATTTACTGATTCAGCAAATATTAGAATATTATTTGTCATTGTTTACATATAAACCCGGGAAATATAGTTATCTATATTTGGACATATAAATACTTATATACAGAACCAGAAATACAGAATTTTGCTGGAATAAGATTCATTTAAGGACAGGCTTGCTAGCTCAGCAGACTAAAGCACCTCCTTAGGCAGAGAGCAGAGGCCAGCCTTGATCCCCAGCCTGCCCTACAGGCCCTGCCCATGGGGCGCACTGAGGTGGTGATGGAGACTGGGCACATGGTAGAGAATATCCGTAATCCCAGCACTTTCAAATGCTTGAAACACAAAGATCATTACAAGTCCCTTCTACATAGTAAGACCCTATAGACCCTGTACACCCTGCCCTAAATACAGAAACAAAGACTCGTATTTAAAATTGGCATTACTTTTTTGAGCTTATGAGATACAATAGAACTTAAAAATAGAACTAAGTTCTATAAACTTAAGATTTTAATCTTAATACTTAATATGTGTTTTTCTAGTTAGTACTGATGCATGGCAGCCTTCAGAGTAACTGGAAAAATAAAGCTAATGATCTACAAAGGAAGAAATATTGCATTTATATTCATAGTTTGGGTATAAAAGAAGAGAAGCTTTTTTTTTTCTTCATCTGAGACGGAGTCTCACTGTGAGGTTCAGGCTGTCCTTGAGCTCACTTTTGTAGCCCTGGCTAGTCTTGCACTCACACTGATCCTCTTACAAATTTTTCTAACCTCACAAATTTTCTAGCCTCACAAATTTTTCTAACCAAAAATTTCATAGATAACCAGTGAAACGTTTCATAACATAAAGTTGATCCTAAACAATCCTAAATAGAATACTTCTGTCAGGGCTAGCCAAATAGCTCAGTGGATTAAAGCACCTGCAAGCCAGGAGTTTAACCCCCCAGGCCTGCCATATTGGTCCATGAGCTCGCAAAGTGACAACTGAGACTGGGCGTCGTGACATGAATCTGTAATATCAGCTATTGGGAGGCAGTAACAGGTGGATCACTATGAGTCAGATGTAGTAGTGAGACACTGAACACCCTGTAGACCCTTCCCTAAACTACAAAAAAAATACCTCTAGAAAATATCCCTCATGGTCCCAAGAATCTATAATCTACTGATGTGTAAGTAATGTATTGAGGGTCCAATAATAATAATCATTTAATTAAATAAAATTTTATTAGAGAATTTTTTAGAAGAAAAAAATCCACTTGCTACATCACCAATCACCAAACCCTTTATTTTAACACATGGTCTCATTCAGTTGCCCGGGTTGGCATCAAACTTGTGATCCTTCCACTTTAGTCCCCAGGGTAGTGGAATGTATACACCACCTCATCCAGATTAACCTCATTCTCAAGCTTTATGTTTCATAAGATTTCTCACTGCTCCTTCCAAAAGAAACATGGCTGATGTGCAAGAAAATTTTGAGATCTCTAAAGTTAGTCCATGAATATTTTCTTACTCTTAAATGAGAAATATAGAGTTTGAATATGGAGAATGTCTCTTCTTTAACTTTCTTTTGAATTAATAACATGCTGTTTCCAACCTTAAAATTTGAGTTATACAGCATTGTTTTACTTCCTATGACCACAACATTCTCTATGTAGATGATAGCTCTTAAACACATTTTCCTTTTTAAACACCACATATTTTTATTAAGAATCAACTGAGCCGGGCGTGGTGGCGCATGCCTGTAATCCCAGCACTCGGGAGGCTGAGGCAGGAGGATCGGTGCAAGTTCGAGACCAGCCTGGGCTACAAAAGTGAGCTCAAGGCCAGCCTGAACTGCATAGCGAGACCTTGTCTCAAAAAGACAAAAAAAAAAAAAAAAAAAAAAAAAAAAAAAAAAAAAAAAAAAAAAAAAAAAAAAAAAAAAAAAAAAAAAAAAAAAAAAAAGAATCAACTGAGAAAAGTAGCAAAAGAAAGCTATGTGTTTAAGCCAACATTATTAACATTACACCTAGTATCTTGAACACTCAAGTTAATTTGTGACACTAAAACTATTTTGTGTGACGTGATACAGTGAAAAGTGGACTGGAACAGAAATTAGAAAATCAATGGCATGTTTCTAACTGTAATTTATTACCAGTGTGACATTAAGATGCCATTTAGCCCCTCACAGAGAAAGCTTGGAATGAATGGCAGATATAATGTATGGGAAAGATAACATTTTATACTCTCTTTACCACATTACCTCCTGAATACTTTCATCCACCCTTTCCTTTACGCTTTCTGTTCTTTAGAGATGAAAAAGGAAACCTCCCTTGTGAAGATCTCAGAGGACATATCGTGGGCAAGCCAGTGCACAAGGGATCTGAATCACCAAATTCGTTTCTGGATCAGGAATATCGAAAGAGGTTTAACATTGTTGAAGAAGATACTGTCCTATATTGCTATGAATATGAAAAAGGAAGATCCAGTAGTCAAGGGAGGCGAGAAAGCACACCAACTTATGGTGAGAGTTCTCTTACGCTTACATGAGAGTGTATGTCTGGCATGGAAGTATCAATTTTCTATCAGAAGCTTCTGAGTTGTAAAAGTCATTTGATTTGTTTTTAATCTTCACAGTTAATCTGTATCCATAATGGGTTTCAAAATGGAATGGCAATAATATGACACATAATAAAAAATTATTCCAGATTTTTCAAAGAGCAGTAACATTTTAGCTCCTCATGGTTTATAAAATTCTTTTTAGCATCACATTTATTTCTTTTATATTAGATATGACCAAATTAAATAATTTAAGGATCTTTTTGAATGAAAACTTACTGTTAGCATTAATTTATTTGAAATACAATTATCTCCTTAGTCCCAAAAATATTTTCAGATAGGCTTTTAGCATCTAACTGAAAATCTATTTTTGTGCATTTTTAAGAAGTTGAAACATTTAAGTGGCATTCAAGTAGAAAGGAATTTTAAATGAAGTGCACATAACTATGTAAGATGAAGCTAGCCTCAGTTTCCAAGTACTTAGGATTTCTTTTCATCTTTGACTTTATTTTTTCCATTTATGACAAAGAAAGTAACCCTGTTACCAAGTCATAAAATGTATATAGTGTACCTAAAATATTTGCAAGTAGAGTTGCCTAAAATTAAAAGCCATAGGGTCAATGAGGTAGCTTATCAGACTAAAGCACCTGCTTACTCAAGCTTAGGCAATCACAGGGGCCACAGTTTGATCCCTGGCACAACATGCTGTGCCAGCTCTGCCTCCTGAGCAGGCCACCAAGTCTTGGCACTGTGGTGCATGCCTGTAATCCCAGCACTTGAGAGGCTGAAAAGAGGAGGACCACTATGAGTTTGAGCTGCATAGTGAGGCCCTGCAACAACCATATACTTTCAAAAAAGTAAAGCAGTAAAATCTTTATTCCTGTTACATGAATGAATGGATGTAATTGAAAGTCTACATTCCTCTCTTGCTAGTTTTCAAAGTAATCACTTATAGTGAGAGATTTGATCCTTGCTGACCAGTTCAGATGCAATCAATGGCAACCGAGCAGAGTGAAAATGGTTTTTCCCTTTTCTACATTTCCTTCTCAATTATGCACAGCTAATGTTATTTTTATGTTCTTTCCATGTACATTTTGACCACCTGATTTTTTAAAAAAATATTAATTTTAATGAGAAAGTAATAGCAATGAGACAGTTTCAAAACAGGTTAGTGGGACAGTTACAATAATTAATACATTTCATATTGTTGTCTTCATAGTAGTTGTCTAAAAACTATTAGTTCAAACCTTTTTTCTCATTGAACTAAGAGAAAGTAATTTTCTGGCTCTTTTCTACTTATTTTGAAGTATATAAATGTTTCATTGAAGAAAAATTTACAGTCAAATTGAAGTTATTGACTGATTATTCATGACCTTATAAAATACACCTATGAGATTATATGACTGACTCTGCATTATTAGCTTATCAGACATTAGTTTAAAGCACCTAGTCCCATCATGTTCCACTACTTACCTCTACCCCAATAAAATAGAATGTTATTTACATTTTTCAAACCTTGGTAATCAATAGATACTTGATATTCTTTTATAGCAGTTAAGTGAAAAGGAGAAAATCAAAGTTCTCTTTTAAAATTTTAGAACCTAAAATAAAGACAATCAATACAGCCATAGTTTCATTTATTCTAAGATTCTAATGTAGGTATTTGAGTGGAGCTTTCTAGGTTTAACATAAAGTTTGTTCCAAGTAACTAAAAGTTTATTACATTTGTTTTCAAACTTGTGTCTTAAGCAATAAAACGTAGCTGTCAGTTTCCACAGCTTGTGTTAATTTCCCCAAAGGTTATTTCATTTAACAACTCTGTCAACTAGTATTTGTTGTGTACATAAAAACAGGCACTGAGAACACAAGTAAGTACACAACATAGGTCCTACTTGTACAGCAGGCGTAGTCCAGAAGGAAGAAACATTTTAATAAATCTGCATTGTGGTCATCACTTTAGGTAAGCAAGAAGATGTGCCCCAGTTACTGCCCAGCTCATGAAATTAAACCCTATAAACTGGCTAGGAAGTCACAAAAGTGAATATGATAATTACGTTGGCCTTTCAATGATGAATTGTCATCATCCAGAATGTCTAAGTGCCCACAATGGCCCGTCGAACACTTGACACCTTCTCAGTACCTGGCTCAGAAATCTGATAGCCTGTGTAAATCCTTCAGCCCAGACCCTAAAGACCCAAATACTAATTATGTCAAACTTTCATATCAATAATAAATGACAACATCTTCATTTAACATATAATTTGAACCCTTATATAGATTTCCTCATATAACAGTAGTCTCAGGCTTCAAACTAGCAGTAATAAAAATTCATAATTGTCCTGAAATATGTTACAAAAACTCTGAAGTACAGAAAAGCTCATGTTTAATATTTCTACAAATGATAGTAATTTAAAATTTAGCCCTGTGTGATATCTTCAAATGCAGGGGATAAATCCTTTAATTTTACAGCATTCAATTTAGTTCTTAGTAACAAATACTGGTTTGTTGAGTTATGCATGTTTGGCCATTACTAACCTTCTACTAGCTTCCAAATTACTTATTTACTACAAGAAAGTTTATTTACTTACTTATTTATTGCAGAACTAGAGATTGAACTCAGTATATTGCTTTTGCCAGGCAAGCACTTATGCTACTGAGCTATCTCCCCAGCCCCACTCCAAGAAAGTTTAGAATTATGAGTTTAAGTAGGACTTTTAGGAAGCAAAATGAGCTGGGCATGGTGGTCCATGCCTGTAATCCCATCATTCAGGTGGCAGAGGAAAGAGGATCCCTGGGCACTGAAGAGAAACCTAGACTACAAAGTGAGTTCAAGGCCAACCTGAATGCCATAGCAAAACCCTGTCTCAAAATGAGAAAATAAAACACAAAGAACCAACAAAGAGGCAATGCTTTACAGTACAAAAATATGCCTTAATTTAAATATATCTTAGTATCTTTGTGTTTTGAAGTTTATACACACACATGACAAATAAGGAAGCTCTGGTATTGAACAAAATGATGAAGAAACACAGATGCAAGACAAAATTTTGAATATATCCTAACTGTGGGTTTTGAAGCATGTTGTTTACCAAGGTTCTCATTTTATATCATGGACTCTGTAGCTGTTAATAGTGAGTTCAAAGTTCATTTATTCAAAATATGCCATTGGACAAGCACTGTAAACAGTAAATGATCCTTCCACAAATTGAGTAAATGATACCTTGAGCTTCTGTGTATATCAAGCTCTGTTCTAAGCATTTAAAAGATATCGGGCCATTTAATCTTAATATCAACCAACCGTATAAGGTATATACTAATAAATCCTCATTAAAATCTGAAATACAGAGAGTTTAAATAACTCACTTAACGTATAAGTGGTGGAACTTTAAGTTACCAAGTTTGTTTGTTAACCCTACAAATGGTACCAGCTTGCAAAATAGGATTTTTAAACATCCAAATTGTAAGAAAATCATTTCTAAAATTTTCACTGCTGCTTCCAAATTCAAGAATTCAATTTGAAAGAAGCAAATCTAGCATGTTGTTTTTCATATCATTGTATATTTCCTGGCAGTTGAATGACCATGCATTTACACTCATGTACCCGACAGGCTTTAAGGGGAAAAATGATAAAATTTGTTTTACCTTCCTGGAAAGTATACAAAAATAATTCCTGGATATACAGATATGAGTAGGAAAAATATCCTACATTAGCAGCTGGTAGCATTGGTTGCAGCATTTTTGGTAATCCTGTGTTACCCTGGGGGTGTTACTCTCACTCTCAGTAACTTGGTGTGTTGAAAATTGCATTACAACCCATTGTTTTAGGTATTCATTTGAACCATTGTCATTATTATGTAAAAGCTTTAGTATGCAAAAGAAGGTGGAAAAATATCATTAAATCACCTTAAGTGTCTTGCCTCATCTACTCAGGTTCCTAAGGCAAAGTGTGGTGCTGCTGAGAAGCCATAGCTAACCTCAGATGAATCATTTCATAAGTAAATTGAATATAGATTGAGATAATACAAAATCAAAGTCAAAGACCTTATATCACACAGTGATCTTTGAATATTTTTTTAATTCAGAGAATTAAAACTATATGTAGAGCAATTCATACTTAGGATGTTCTCTCTGCAGAAGGAGCATAAGATTATGAGTGTCTGGGATTACCTACTTGACCCTACAATTTAATACTTAATCATAGCATTCTCTGGAAACAGGCAATAGATTTATCCATATTTCAAATCAAAACGCATTTTTCTGTATAGAGAAAATATAATATTAGTCTAGTTTCCAATCTGTGTATATGATAGTTCAAATTACATAAGATAAATGTACATGATGCTGTAAAACTAAAAGGGGGTAGAAGGAAAGGGAAAATAATTAAAATATGCATGAATGTGTACCAATTGCCTACAGTTAATAGAAACACTAATTTAGTAACTCTTATATTGTCTCAGTGTTGCCCACCCTGAGGACATTTCTGATGTTGTAGTCATGGTAGAGTCATGATGTAATCATTATGTACAGTAAACATATACTTACAGTAAAAAAATGAAAATAGAGCTGTATCAGCTTATAAATCACAATGTGGCTCAAGTAGTCCAGCAAATTGCTAAATATATTATTTGAACCATTAATGCTGTAAGAGAATAGTAAAGTTACAGGGCTAAGATGAAGCCCTGTGTATTTTATCTTCCATTTATTTATTTATTTACTTACTTACTTATTGTCTTTTTGAGGCAGAGTCTCACTGTACAGTTCAGGCTGGCCTTGAGCTCACTTTTGTAGCCCAGGCTTGTTTTGAACTTGCACCAATCTTCCTGCCTCAGCTTCCAAAGTGCTATGATTACAGGCATGTACCACCACACCCGGCTTTATCTCCCTTTTAGAGATTAATAAATATACATTGGCCTACTAACAGTTTTGATATTCTTGAGGAATTTAGATTAATTCACTCTTTTCCAAATGTATTTGTACATTAAATCTTTTTCTTCTTTTATACAATGCTCACTAGCTTTCTAAAGAACTAATTTTCGATAGAATATATTTTAGGAAATAGACTTTAGCAGTCCTCCTAAAGACCCAGATACCAATGATAAAAGATATTTTGCATAGTAAGTTCAAACAGCTGACATAGAGATGACATTTGGAAGAACCTCTTGCTAAAGTTGAAACCTACTCTACGGTTGGCTTGTTGAATGTTACCTTCATTTCACTTTTATCTTGCAGAAAAGCCAGATGCAAACCATTTTCTAGAATTCAACTTGTCATAGAAATCCAAAATAAAACATTAAAACTAACTATAAAGATAAGTGTTTGATGATCTGTACTCTGGGCTATTTGTGGAATTACCTCAATTTTCTATACAACACCTTGCCAGAAATCATGGAAGAAATTAGATTACATAGGACAGAAAACATGGTGTTATATTCACCATAGTTCAAGAAGAGACCACTAAAAAATTACACCCTTACTACTAAAATGACTAGAGTCATTTTAGTCATTAGAGCAACAATGACGACTTAGTATTGTTTTACAATTATCGTATTAAACCAATGTACTTGCCATTATTTTCAAGAATGGATTCCAAACACAAAACTTCATTAACAGTTCATGCTCTAATTCTCTATTAGTGTTTCACATAACTTTAAGCATATTTTGTAAGGGTTTCAGACTTCGTAGGAGTACTATTAAAAGTACAGTAATTTTAAATTATTAAATTATTTTTAAGAAATATTAATTGAATTTTTTATTCATGATATTGAATGATTTATCATTACAATGTGAAAAGAGCACTTGGATAGAAAATTGAAATCATGTATACGTGGACTTCTCTAAACTCTGATTATCTGTGAAATCCAAAAGATACCAAATTGGGGCCGGTGAGATAGCTCAGTGGACCATGATTTGATCTTCAGCGCCATATGCTGCGCCAGCCCTACACCCAGGGCAGGGTGAGCCGGCTATAACATAAACAAAATTTTAAAAAATAATAGTAAAATAAAAACAAAGATACTAAATTAACTTTGGTGTAGCTTTAGTTTTCCCCTTTACTTTCTTATTAACATTATGAATGCAATTCCAGTATTTGACAAGAATTATGTAAAGTTATTACAAAATGTCATTTCTTTTCTTTTTTATTTATTTTTATTTTTATTTATTTATTTTGTCTTTTTGAGACAGGATCATATTGTTATGCAGTTCAGGCTGGCCTTGAGCTCACTTTTGTAACCCAGACTAGTCTCGAACTCACACTGATCCTCCCACCTCAGCCTGCCAAGAGCTGGGATTACAAGTGCACGCCACTATGCCTGGCTCAAAATGTAATTTATTTTCAAGTGAAAACTTTTCCACTGATTATCCTAATAATCTTCATGAGAAGGGATGATTATCTTCCACATGTTAATAGGATATTCAAAGCACCAATTTACTAAGATTTTTGAAAAGTGTATTGCTTTAATTTTAGTTCGTGTAAAATCTACATACTTTTAACCAATTATTTGTATGTATGTCATCTTTCTTGTCCACATCCATATTAATAGTGAGTGAAACAAGAGGCCAAAGTATTTTAGCATTCTTTATTTTATAACCTTACAGGGAAACCCGGAACTCTTTTGCCACTTAGAATTTAAGGCAACTGAGTCCTTCTACAGTTCTCACACACTTCTGTAATGTAGAGTAATTGTCTCTGTGCACCAGCAATATTTCTAGTAAGAAAAGACTACAAATACCAATATGTGTAGCTTGTTCCTTACCTTCATAAAGTATTTTAAAAAGTTAATTAGGTTCACAGTGGAATTCACCCTGGAATCAGGCGTTAAATATGCTGTACAATTTCTTGATATGATGCAGTATTTTCTCCTTGAGTGGTTTTCTTATTTTACCATTTCAAATATAGATTACATATAGAAAGCAATAAGAAAATACAAGATGTGACTTATTCCTAGAAGTAAAATTTTAATTTGTGTTGATTTACACAATAAAACTGAGAACATTTAAATAACCAATGTTTGCATGTGATTTATATTACTTATAAGTGTCATTAAAACCAGTGCTTAGCCGGGCGTGGTGGCTCATGCCTGTAATCCCAGCACTCGGGAGGCTGAGGCAGGAGGATTGGTGCGAGTTCGAGACCAGCCTGGGCTACAAAAGTGAGCTCAAGGCCAGCCTCAACTGCAAAGCGAGACCCTGTCTCAAAAAGACAAAAAAAAAAAAAAAAAAAAAAAAAAACCAGTGCTTAATCAACACAATGAAAATTTTACAGGTCAAATTTTTCAACAGCTTTTATCTCAAAGAGAAGTTTCTGTTAAATGTAGCCCTGAAAATCAAAATGTCCACGATTGCATGTTTTATTCGATCCAGATATACATATTTCCATTATCCTTAAAAATTACTGACTTTCCATTTAATTCAGTTATATTTCCTCTTCAAATGTGTGATTCTCTAACCTAAATCAACTCAGGATGTTTTCATAAAAATGCGGTAAACCATCTGAAAGTAATTTTTCTGTGAGGTATGTGGAGAGTTTGATGGGTGCATGTAGCAAGCTTGTAGCTTAACTATTTCTTATCATACTCATTTTCATCAAAATACTGATGAAAATATTCAGAACAGATATATTCTTTATCTCATACACTAGAGAAACCTTTTTGTGAACAGTAATGTGTGTGTCAGACTTACAGAGAATTTGAACAACTATAAGGTAGTTTCTTCTCAGGTACTATTTATGATTCTGAAATGTAATGTTAGCCTTCTTTGAGAGAGCAGAAAGAGGTACAACTAAAAAATGCTAAAATTCAGTGGTGTTTCAATTGAACATCATAAGTAACTTAATATGAAAATTTTTCTAGGAATGAAATCATGAGACAGACCTCTGAAATTCTGACTTGATTCCCAAGCAGTTCTGTGAGGGTATTAGACAAATGAAGATGATCCCTGTGTGTTGGCTTATACCTGCAGTGCTAGCCCTTGGCACACTAAGGCAGGAAGATTGAACTGCATGCCAGCCCGAACTGCATACTCTGTCTAAAAAAAAAAAGAAAAAGAAAAATCATGATGATGGGTCAGAATTACATATTGCCTTAGAAAAAAGTGAAAGGAATATGGGAAAATACCAAATGGATTCAGTCTGTATTTTTCTGGGGGGTCTAGTATATGAGGAAAACTCCCTGATTAATTTCCTTAATAGGTAAATATTGAGCAATTAGTATATTTAAGGCATTGTTCTCAGGGCTGGAAATACTGCACTAAACAGTAAAAGAGTACCTTCTGACTCCTGAAATTCCCACTCCAAAAGAAATGGCAGAGGTCGAGGAACTAATTTAATACTATAATTGGCATGCTATTGAAATGGTCTTTGAGAGAAAATGATAATAGAGAGCCCTAATGTAGAATAAGAGGTCAGGGAGCAGGTCCCTGAAGAAAGGACATTTTGTGCTTAGCTCTGGAAGATGTATACGTGTGAATGTAGGAAGAGAACAGAAAGAAGGAGAGGAGCAGAGTCCTGGGTTCAGGGAAGGTGTTTATATGCTACAGATAGATTAGAGAAGTCCATCAAATTGGAGAATTGTCTATTCAGTTAAGCAAAGTAACTCTTTTATGTACCAGGAATTAAACTCATTACCTCATGCTTGCCAGTCAGACACTATGCCACTGAGCTATATTCCCAGCCAAAATTCAATTTTAATTAGGGCTTTTCATCTTAGGATTTTTTTCTGTTTCCAAAAAAATATTTTTGCAGTATTTTGTGATTGCACTCAAGGCCTTAGCACTGAGAACCATCCTGAGACTTTCTTAGATTTTTTTTCTGGTATCAGGAATCGATCTCAGAACCTCACATTTGTCAGGCAGGCACTGTACCACTGAGCTAAATCTCTGGACACTTTCTTATATATTTTACTTTGACACAGGGTCTTACTAACTTAATACATTGTCTGGGCTAGGTACTTTTACACTTACCATTCTTTCACCTCGGCTTCCAAGAGAACTAAAGTTAGAGGTATGTCCCCCAGTTCTCAGCAGTTTCAATTCTATTTGTGTAACATACTGCATAAATATCATTTTAATGATATGCCATATAAATATTATTTTAGCAACATCATATAAATAACACTTGGTATAATTGTGCTTCTTTAAATTACCCCAGAAAAGTCAGTGTTATAGATCTAATGCAAAATTATTCTTGTGGCTAATGATACAACTGCACAAATCAAGAGCTTCATTACATGCTTCAGTGACTTAACTCCATTACAGCACCACAAGTTGACCACAAGACTAAATATAATTATGTCTTACATAATCTGTATTCGATGTTTATTTTTGTATATACATACTTGGCTCTAAAGAATCAATCCATTCTTTTAAAAATATTAAACTAGTTTTTAAAATATATACTGAATGGAGTTTTTAATATAGCCCCTAAAATATAAATTGTTACATATTTTGAAAATACGGCATTTATAATGTTGAAAATCTGGAGAACTGATTCTACATGTAGAACAGACATGATAGTGAGACTTTTCCTCAAATCATTCATTACTCCATCTTTAGTGGTCAGACTATACTGATGTGCATTATCTTACTAGAATTTTAGCTCTGTTTGTGGTTTATGTGTTTGCTTGCTTGCTTATTTATTTTGCTGTTTAAATAGTCCCAGTAAGTAGTCCTTGATGGCCTCAAATTTGGGTGCTTCCAAGTGTCAGCCTTCTGAGTTGCTAGGAGTAAAGGCTTGGGCCACCATTTCTGGCTCAAAATTTTAAAATCATTTCTTTCCTTATTTTTAGTACGAGGGATTGAACCCAAGACCTGTGCACAGAGCTATATCCCCTATTATTTTGAATTAGGCAGGGTTAGGATTTGTGGTCCTCCTGCCTCAGCTTCTCAGAGTGCAAGTATTATGGATGTGAACCACCACACCTAACTAAAATTTCATGTTCTTAATCATTTATAAAGACAACTGCTCACTTTAACTGGAGATCATTAAACAAATACTATACTTTTTGACTCATTAATAACTGATATCTAGTTCATCTTCAGACTTTAATGGAGCTCATCTATGACATTAAATAAACTGTTTCAGTCTAGATAATGTTATAAGGTCGATATAGTTTTCTTAAACATAGAATTAGAAGTCTCACAAAAAAAATTAATTTTTGCCCAATACATAAAACATTAACCTTTTCTAAATACAAGAAGTGATTACTATAGCTGATGATGAAATTTCACTTGGCACTAAAAATAGAAGAAAGAAATGAGGTTTACTGATAATGAAAAGTGGTATGATCAGTATTAAAGATAGAGCAGTTTTTTTTTTTTTTTTTTTTTTTTTTTTGGAGTTCTGTGGAGATCGAACTAAAAATTCAGAAAGTGGTAGATGGAAACTGGGATATTTTGGGGTAATTTGCAGATGACAAGAATAAGTGAAGAAGAGAGCTTTGTGAAATCAAGTTGTCAGCTATCAGATAGTTAATATTGAAGTACAGAAGTGATGTTTGAACACCAGGGTTGAATCCTGGTCTAGACACCTACTAGCTGTTCCCATGGTCATTTATGTAACTGAAACTGTTTCTTGATCTGGTAAAATGAAGTCAATGATAGCACATTTTTCATACTTATGAGGATTAAATGATTTAATATTTATAAAATTCTCAGGCAGTACATAGCATATGGTAAATGATTGCAAAATTTGTACCATTACCATCGTCATCACAATCATTTTTATGAAACAGTTCTGCGTGAATATTTTTCATTCATTCAGAATTTATTAAATAACTATCTTAAATAAGGCGTTGTGCTAAGGTATCCTTTTAAAACTTTTGAATAATTTTCATTGGCTGTTTTGTCCTTCAGGAATTTGAGGTTGAACAGAAAGAATACAATGCAGCCCCATCAAAAAAGTTACCTTTGAAAGCTGGGCGTGGTGGCGCACGCCTGTAATCTCAGCACTTGGGAGGCTGAGGCAGGAAGATCAGTGCAAGTTCAAGACCAGTCTGGGCTACAAAAGTGAGCTCAAGGCCAGTCTGAACTGCATAGTGGGACCCTGTCTCAAAAAGACAAAACAAACAAACAAACAAAAAAGTTACCTTTGAAATTTTCAGTTTTCTTTGACAAAGTAAAATGCTATTTAGTAAAAGTAGAGATTCAGAAGGAAATAGGACAGATCAAAGCAGTGATTACTTAAATCTTTAAAGTACATATGTTAATTCCAGCAAAAGATAGGCATGATGACAGGCCTAGCTATAAATAATATCTAGCCACATTGCTGAGGCATTGTAGTATCCATAATCTATGGTGATATGAGTTAAAAATAGTAAAGATGACAAGTTAGCCTTGTGGCATTCCGTTGTAGACCAATGGGTTAATATCCTCATAGTTAGGTTAAACACAAGGGGCTACCATCCTAGAAATTGGCAATAAAGGTACAGATATTTGAGCATTAGTTTATAAGACAGACATAGTTGCCAATAATATAGTAAAACCATGAAAATAAAGGATCTTAATTGAGAAATTTGGGACTCCTAAGAGAGCAAAACTAGTATATTTATAATTTATAAAAATTACTTCAGGTTTGCATTATCTCCTGGCCAATAGCCACAGGCAGTTTCACCTTCTGGCTCAAAACACACATTTTCTTCATCTACACAAATGCCAACCATAATGTTGCATCTGAGTGAGTGTGTTTTGTACACTGTAGCTAAAAAATCAGTGTAAATTTGAGCAGTCATGGGGAAGAAAAACAATGTGATATGAACTTTGTTCTCTGTGTTTAGGCAAGCTACGACCTATATCTATGCCAGTGGAATATAATTGGGTGGGGGACTATGAAGATCCAAATAAGATGAAGAGAGATAGTAGAAGAGGTAAGTGTTCTAGAATTTCAGTGTAGGCTGGGTTTGATTGAACAATAAGCAAATTGTAATGTTATTTCAGTAGACTGTTGTGGCTTCAGTGGAAAACTTATACTATCATTGACTTACTTTTCAACAAAGCAAGTCAGACCAGTGTTTGACTATCTTGACCCATTATTGAATAGAACATCTATAAATTTGTTCTAGGGATTGAAAGTAGATAGTACAATATGAAAAATGAAAATTAATTGTTATTTAAAGTTAGTGTTTTGAAAATGAAGTCAGAAGTGTGAAACTGCATTAAGAAATTAAGTTTAGTGAATAAAAACCTAAAATGCCTTTATTATCTATGGTAAAATGTAGTACTACATGTCAGTCCATATTGGTCCACAATGTGACCTTCGCACTTTTGTAGGAAATACAACCTCAATATGAGCATTGAAGCACGTAATTTAAAAAAGAGCTAATGCCAAGTGAGCCAGTGACCAATAAATACCATACTGAAATGTAGGGGGGGGCTTGCTTTTTTTCTGTTCTGTTTGTTGTCCCAGGTTTTCTCACATTGGGGTGGGTTATTCTTTAAACATCTATCAAAAGTAAGTTTTATGTTCACTTACTGAGCTATGGAGGTAAGCAGTAAATAAAGCAACTCAAAGTCTCACTACTAAGTAAGGCTGACTAAGTGTGGAGTGGAAGTAGTGGGCCTACCACTTTCATCTTCTGAAGTACAGCTATAAGATCATGATGAAATACATAACAAAACAAAACTGTTCATAGCACCTAAGCTCACTAAGTGTCCTACATGGTATGTTTAACCTGTTTGACTATTATTTCTACCCAGTGTACAAGATTTATTTCATTAGCACACACATCAATAAACCATATGGGGAAAACATGAATATCTGCTTTAATTTTCTTAACACTTGTTTTATTATGTAAACATTTCCAAAAACGTTGGCAATCCAGAAACACCGACAGATACTTTTATATCTCTGTATTCACTCCATTTCCCAACCTTCAGTTTCTAATCTCATTTGTTTATGGAATATAAGTAATTCTAGGAAAAAAAGCAGAAATGCTTGCCAAATGCCATTTCTGAGTCATTCTTTTCATACTTGATACTGTACAGATACCTGTTGGAGATTTTATATGAATAACTAAATGTTTACTATTCAATCAAGCATAGATTTTTATGAGCTAAATTTCCTGACCGTTGACTCATAACATGGACTTTAACTTCTTGAAGGATCCTGCCTAGCATGTCATAGGCCAGTGATTGTCATCAAGCTTTAGAAGAATCTTCCTGGGATGTTTGTTAAAAATTTAAAGGTCAGGCACCAGAAGTGGTGCAGCTTCAGGTTCCACAGGTGATTCTGATATAGTAGTCCAAAGATAAAACCAGAAAAAATAATCACATCAGCTAACTCCTTATTGTACTATGATCCTCAAGTAATACTGCATTATATATATATATATATATATATATATATATATATATATATATATGCTAAATCAGATTGAAGTTCTAAAACACAGTTTATAGCACTATTATAAAACAGTGATAAATTTGCTATATTTCTATATTTATGTTGGTGTATTTATCTTTTTTATATAGAAAACTCTTTGCTTCGCTATATGAGTAATGAAAAAATTGCTCAAGAAGAATACATGTTTCAGAGAAACAGCAAAAAAGACACAGGGAAGAAGTCAAAGAAGAAGGGTGATAAGAGTAATAGCCCAACTCACTATTCCTTACTGCCTAGTCTGCAAATGGATGCATTAAGGCAAGACATCATGGGCACACCTGTGCCAGAGACCACACTATACCACGTAAGTAAACAGTTTTAAACTCTTTGATACAACTTTTCTGCGGAGACAAATGACCTTGTTAGATAAATTCTAGGTCATTTTTATCCTACTGTCAAATGTTCATGAATGTACTCTAGAGTATATATCCTTAAAATGATGGATTATTGGTTTGTCGTTCAGTTCCTAAGTTCAGTAAGTTCATATGTTGTAGCAAATTGGATTTTTCATGAGATGACATGCATCAAATGATGGAAAACAGCAAATAATAACAGATTAATGATCGGTATGCTAATATGCAGTATATAGCTATAAATTCACCATTAAACACAAAAAGTTTAGTATATTCAAGTTTACATTTAAACATAAGTACTGACTGTATGCTAGGTATAGACTGTATTAGAAGTAAAAATGGGGAGACAGGCATGCTATTGTATGAGAAGAGTGATAACGCTGAGGATCCCAATATAAATTAATTGGTGTAATGGATGAGTACAGACACTGTGGAAATGACATAGGAGAAGGAGGACCTTGCCCTCTGGGGGAAATGAGAGCAGCCTTCTTAATGGGGAGTATTGGGGAAAGAGTGAAAGATGAGTAGGAGGGTGTTGCAGGTGTACTCTAATTGCGTAGGAATAGGATGTATTCCAGGGACTTCATGTGGTGCAAAATTGCTGGCTCATTAGAAATCAACTGATACTAGGCTATTTTGGTTAAACGGAGATTGTTGTAGGAATAAAATTGTAGCTTCTACTTAGGGGCTTGGAAAAAACATAATACCAATTTTTAAGAAGAAATTTTTAGAAAGCTCACTTAATGTTTGAAGTACAAGAGAAATTAATCTGCTATCTTGAAGTTATACCATCTAGGTATAGAAGATGTTCACGATTTAAAAACTTGAGTTCCTTCTCTGAGCAAATATCTTAAATCTTGTTCCTTATTGTATAGCTCTGTCATAGAACTATAGTGGAATTTTTCTTCACTTGAGGCATCATTATTTTCTCCCCCGCTGCCAAATTCTCCTATAACATACTTCTAAGCCTCTTCCTCTGTAACAGACAGATGCCTCTGTCAACACCTGACCCTTTAAATGACCAATAAAGCAAATTACTATTTTTTCTACTGACATTTGAAGTCAATCTGAAGTCAGTACTCTTTATATTATGTGAAAGGGGGCATTTTTTGTTATCACTAGGCAGAAAAAACATATGAACACTGAGCTTCCTCAAGTTACTCATAAAAAATGCCAGGTTCCAGTCATAAGTAAGTACTAGTCTGAACACAGTGTGAAAATGAGAGAACACTGGATTGTTCAAAAGGGAAGTTAATAGTGAAAGATGAGAGTCAAGTGGGAACAAGAGGCTACTTGAATTCAGATTGTATAATCGATGAACGAATTTAGATTTGTCTTAGGAAGAGTTGTAAGCTATTGAAGGCACATGGAAATGCATACGATGTTTCATTCTGTGTCATGCATGTACAAACAAATATATACAGTACTGTACGCAGAAGGAAAATAGAGGAATCTAATGGATATAGGTTATTAAAACTTGAAAAGACTAGAAACAGTGAGCTCACCTAATAATCAAGAATATTATGAGTATTGTCTAGGACCATAAATTTTTACCACCTTTCTAAAGGGTATTATTTAGCAAGGTATATCAGTAACCTGGCCTAGTAGGTTTACTTCTACAAGTTTATTTTCATAAATAAATGAGAGGGTCCACTTCTGTCCCCTACTTGTATTAGGTATCTGGAGTCTATAGCATGGTATTTTTCAGGTGTATGATACTTTTCCCAGCTAATCTGTGATGGGGTGGGCAGGTCAGCAACAATTTAAGAATACAGTTAACCCGGGAGGCATGATCTCACTTGTAACACAGATCCACCAGCTTCAGAATAGAAGGCTAGATGTTTCCTCTGTTCTCAGGTTTAGAAGAAGTAGAATAACTTTTACCTTCCAAATACATTTTGGATGGCTGTAAGCACTGTACGCAATGAGAGGCCTTTTATGGCAGTTTTGCAGGACTCTTTTAAGTACCCTTGAGGACGTCAGTCTGTCACACTTTCATACACTTAGTTCTTTCACAATCATCAAGGGAGTTGCAGAATTTGTTATGTGTTTTGAACCATATGAAAGCCATCCTATTTCCAAATTAAAAAGCTCAAACTCTGAAAAATTAAATGACTTATCCTGAGCTGTGTTGTGAAAAAGTGTAAGTGCTATTGTTAGGAGTAGAACCAAATTCACCCATGCGAGGTCCTTCTGACACTCTAGCCTCGAGCTTTGTGCATAGTAAGCATTCCATACCTAGAGGAGTTTTTTTTTTTTTTTTTAGGCCGGGTCTCACTATGTAGTTCAGGCTGGACTTGACCTTATTTTTCTAACCCAGGCTGGTCTCGAACTCACATTGATCCTCCTGCCTCAGTCTCCCAAGTGCTGGCGTGGGCCACCATGCCTGGCTGGGGTTTTACTTTTACTGAGGCAATTTTAGAAAGTTATTTGAAGAAACGCATGTCCTCCTGTACTATTGTTAATAACATATTAACTACTAGATTTCTCTTTTGCTGTATATTACTGACTTTTTAGTTAGGCCAAACATAGCAGTGCTGCTGCTGTATCACACAAGTTAGTTATTCAATATAATCTATTGCTTAGACTACAGAATACAATAATTAAATTGCTAGAGGCTTGGAGGCAAAACAACATACTTGAAAATACAATGTTTTATGAACTTCATAGGAAATGTTGGTTTATCTGTTTATAAAACTTATTCAAAAATGAAATATGTTTCCAAAAGGTATTAAAAAGTGAAAGATGCATATTTTTCTCAGATACACAACCATCAACTGTAATGCAGTCAGATTTATTGTGAACCACTAATCCTCATTTTACTAATTCTTATTTTGGATAAAATGACCATTTTTAATAGAATAGAATTTAAGTGGGAAAGCACTATGGAGACTGAGTATTGAGCTCCTAGGGTACTATCTCTGCTTTAATGCTCCCTCCATGTGGTCTAAAGAGCTAGAGTTCCAATATAGAAAAAGTTTATTATAAATTTCTTAGGAAAATCATTGCAGCATTAGAGATTCTTAAAACAACTTTCTTATGAAGAATGTGTGTGTGTGTGTGTGTGTGTGTGTGTGTGTGTGTGTTTCTTCTGAGCAGACCTATATTGTAATTCCTACCTGTCTGTTTTGTAAAGCAACCCAATAAAAAAAACAAACTAGAAAGTAAGGCAGACATTGTTGAACTTACGTATTTGACTCATTTTTTGTAGTAATTATTGCAGAAATGTTTATGTAATAATAAAGAGTTAGAATGTATAGTATTATAAAATTATTTTTAAATTAATTCCATGTATTTTTTGTTATAGCTTTGCCTAAATGTATTTAAAAGGAAAGCACTGATTTTTCTCTAGCCATATGATTGCCACATTAGTTCTTGGCCACTTCTTCCAAGTTTGAGATGTTATTTTCTTTGTCAATAGTGTTTTCATGCATTCTTTCACCTGGCTGTCCAACCCTGAAATCCCAGGAGGACTTTCCCAACCACTCCCCTGTGAACTAAATCACTCTCTCCTATTTTGTTCTCTTAGCACCCAGTACATCTTGAAAACCTCTGTTGTGATCTGTAATTATGTTTTTATCTATTTTAATATCACCTTGGTATTTCTATCTCCTACACATGACCAGTCAAGTATACCCATATCCATCATGGGCAGAAACAGTTTTCCCAGTATCTCCATTTTGTTAAGAACTATATTTTAGCACTGAATATAAATGTAGAATCTTATAAATTCTCAATAAAAATATGACTAACAAACACATTCATGAATAATTACATGTGGGTAGGAACTCTTATTGCCTTTTTCAGTACCTTGAGCCTGCAAAGAGAGGCTTCCCAACTGCCCTGAGCCAGTCCAACAAGGGCCAGCCGTATAAGGAGTTTAGCTTCTTCCCCACAGCTCCCACCACACCTCTTTCATTCCAGGTCAGAGCTTCAGTTTCAGCTAGTCGTTGCTTTCTTCCTTCCCTATCTCACTGCAGAGGGCCTAGTATGCCCACCAGCCATACATGATGTCTCAGTTACTTTTCTCTTGTTGCTGAGACAAAATACCTGACACCCAAGTTTAAAGTAGGAAAGGTTTCTTTAGCTCAGTTTGTGGAGGTTTCAGTCCATAGTCAGCTGGCTGTGAGACAGGGTGGGTCACAGAGAGGCAATACTTAAAAAACAACAAGAAAGGAAGGGGCAATAGGCTAGATACCCAAGGACAGGTGTAGTACTGACAAGAAATCCTAGCACTAGACCATGAAATAATGAGGAGGATGAAGGGGGCTGTAAGAACTCTTTCAACTTCCAGAAAACCAAAAAGGTCAAAACAGAAGCTGAGAAAGAGGAACAACCAGAAGTGAAGAAAGAGGTGACCAAAAAGGAGAAGACCAAGGAGGAGAAGCCAGAGGCCAAAGAGGTCAAAGAGGAGGTCAGGATGGCCTAAGCATCCCTCTCCACCTCAGGCTTCTTGTCATGTTCCCTACTTTTTTCCCTCTAATCCCTCAGATTTTATATTTTCTATTCTCTGTATGTTTATATTAAAATATATTACATATAAATGTCCCCAGGGGCTAGAGGAGCCAGGGCCCTTGCGTGCAGGGCAGCTGTGCTGGGGAGCTTTTCTAGTAGTAGTCAGGCTCCCCAGCCCTCCCCAAGTCTTAGCTTTAAGTCATTAAGGGCACAGATCTGGATGGAAGCGATGCAGCTGTGAGAGGAAATCTTGACGTGCTAAGGGCCTGTTTAAGGTTCTGGAAGGGGTGGCTGTATCTCCAGGGCCCTGGCTTTTGGGCTTCTACTGTAACATTTCTCATTTTTAGATCAGTTCTTTTCTCACACGTTCACCCTGGCCCTGAATGAGCTGAGCAGCTCACACTGCCCGTCTTCCCCAGTTCTGCAGGTGGAGGTTGGTAGTCTGGCCTCCTTTTTTGGAGATGCTTTCATTTTCTGTGAAAGTCTTTGTAATAAAATGGCACATTTCTATTTAAAAATAAATAGGTTCTGCTGCCTCAAAATCTACCCCCATGACGATGAGCAGCTTTAGGCATACATGGAGACACAAACCATATCATATGTCATATCAGAGATACTTCACACAATGCCAGTTATCAAGGACCCCTGCATGAGTACCCAGTCTCCTCCCAGATGCTAAGACACACAGAAGGCAGAAGGAGCAAAGACAGAGTAGGGGTGCAGCAGAGAGATGAGATAACCAGTTTCTTATGGGAAATCTAAGACCACAAAGCAGCCAGAAACTTGGTATATATTCATTACGTCCATTCAAGGACAGTGAGTGAAGGGCAGGGTGTGTTTATGGGAGCAGTAATGGCAACTACGGTGTGCTAGGAAGAAGGACAAAGAGTTCTTGCGAGGACAGGGACAAGGATGAGCTTGGTGGGCAATGAGGAAGCTGTAGCTTCTCCTGAAGCTTCATCTTCAGCAGGTCTTATCTTGCCCTATGAGCACCATAGCAGTCATTGGGTCTAGGGTTTCCAGCTGTGGACAGAAAAGACCATGACATTTTCATTATTCCAATCTGGCTCAAAATGCAGGGCAAGGAAAAGCTTGGATAGTCCCTTGACTCAATTTATTTAGGTTTTTTTTTTGTTTGTTTGTTTGTTTGTTTGTTTGTTTGTTTTGGCTGGCACAGGATGCCTTAAGGGTGGGTCTGATAAGACAAGAGGAGCTGGGGATTGCATCACAGTCTCCCTAGACTCAATTTATAGTTCTTGGTCCCCAACAGTAGCACTTTTCAAAAACTCACAATTTTGCTAAACCGATTTTCAGCAGTTCTCAACCTGTGGGTCGCAACTCCAGCGGGGATCGAATGACCAAAACACAGGGGTCACCTAAAGCCATTCCAAGTCATACCTGTAGCAAAATTACAGTTTTGAAGTAGCTATCAAAATTACTTTTTGGTTTGGGTGCACCGCAACATGAAGAACTGTATTGCGGGGTCACAGCATTAGAAAGGTTGAGAACCACTGGCATAAGTTGTTAGCTGCCAAAGCCTACATGTGACCTAAAAACAATGGAAGAAAAATCAGAAAGCAGTGAATGCACGTGTGGAATTCAACTGTTTTGAGAGAAGTCTGTATAAAGAATGAATTGTTCTGAATCTCATCTTTAAATCTTATAAGACTATTGTTCATAATATGTTATGCAAATAACAAGTCACTCTCTCATTGATGCTGCTAAAGTCATACTCAAAGCAATCATTTATTTTAAATCTATATAGCGAGCTACCAGAGCAAGTAAATTTTGATTGCAGATCCAGAAGGCATGCAGGTGTACTTTCATAAACTGAATAATGAGGTTTAAGATGGCTTATCAACAGATTTTGAGTAGATGTTAAAAAATCAGTGTAATTCCTTTTATAACACTCTAACATCTGTGGCTAGTATTAGTTTTTAGGGTGTAACTACAAAGCATTCACTTATCATTGTATTTCTAATAAATACTTTTAGCTATTCTACTCAATGTGTGAGATTTTTTAATGGAAGTAGGGTGATGGGAAGGTATTAAAAGGAATTTGTATTCTTTGAGTTTAACAAGTAAATATGAAAAAGACACCATTCTAAGCATTGTATCAATACTAATTTATTTAATCCTCATAGCAGCCCCATAAGAGAGGTGCTGATGTTATCCCCGTTTTACAGATTAAGAAGCAGAAACGTGGTTATGTAATGAAAATGAAATTTGAACACTGGCAGTCCAGCTCTTAGACAGAACTGTATTCCCTCTGAGAAACTGGCAACTTAGCACAACATTAGCAGTTGTAGTGGTGTCAATCATAGATAAGGCCCAGCCTAATTTCCAGAGAATATACAATTATAGTAATAATACCACTAACTACTACTAAGTGCTAGCATTTACTCCTATGCTAAGACCTTATATATTAATTCATTAAATTCTAAAAATGACCCTATGGAAAGAAACACAGAGGGTACTTTGAGGGACTGGGGTTCAAACTCATGACCTTGCACTTGCCAGGCAGGCACTTGTGCCACGAAGCTATCTCCCCAACCCCTCATAGAGGGTAGTTTATACACAACTAGAAAATAGATGTAATCCCAGCTCTTGAGGCAATAAACAGGCAGATCACTATGAACCCAATCTAGTAGTGAGACCTTGAACCCCCTGTAGACCCTTCCTTAAGATACAAAAAAAAAAAAAAATCTAGAAAATAAAAATTTGAAGGGACCAAGGAGATAGCTCTGTGGCACAACTGCCTGCCTGGTGAGTGCAAGGTCATGAGTTTAAAACCCTGGGCCCATGAAAAAAAAAAAAAAGTGAGTCAAAGATATAGCTCAATGGCACAAGTGCCTACTTGGTAAATGAAAGGTCCTGAGTTCAATTTCCGGTACCAACAAGGAAAAACAGTGAGAGAAAGGAAACACTTGGAGGTAAACATCCAAGCAATCTTGACACGATAATTCGTATCTTTAGATTAATACAGGCCAGGCGTGGTGGCGCACACCTGCAATCCCAGCACTCGGGAGGCTGAGGCAGGAGGATTGGTGCGAGTTCGAGACCAGCCTGGGCTACGAAAGTGAGCTCAAGGCCAGCCTCAACTGCATAGTGAGACCCTGTCTCAAAAAGACAAAAAAAAAAAAAATAGATTAATACGTAATTTTGGTTCGTAAGGATTTCACTATCTGAGAGTGAATAGAAGCCTATTATAAAGATGAAAAGTCTCTAGCAACTACACGCTCATAGTTAAATGTATTTGTAATTATATAATTTGGTTTCTCTAACAACTGCCTGACTTAGCTGGATTGTTTCAGGTCAAAGTAAGTAAAATAAGAAAGCAATTAACATTAGTACCAGTGAAGCTATCACTGAGCTAGCAGGTGTTTATAACAATCAATTTCACCACATTTTTGTTTTATTCACGCAGAAAATAGCTTCAGTATAATATGACACGTTTCTTATTAGGAAAGACCATACAGATATGTTAGAAATTTATTCTTCATATTTTCCATTTTTGAGTCATTTTGTAATTAATTCCTATGGGTGACTTCATTATTATAGTATTAATGCCAAATTCGTATTACCACTGCAGAGTCTTTCATGGGAACAGTTAGGACTATGAAAAGCCTGCAATGTAAATACCTTTAATGGGCAAAGACAAAATAGAGTGGCGTGAAATCATGAGTTCTAGTCCCATTACCAAAAGAAGCGGGGGAAGGTGAGAAACAAAAGCACCATCAATGAAACCAAACGTAGAAAACCAGTAGAGAAAAAAAAATAGCTATGGAACTGTTTGAAAAAAATTATGAATTTCTAACAGGACCACTAAGGGGCAAAAACAAACAAAAAAAAACCCTCGAAATACCAGTAATAGGAATTAAAGATAGGTTGTCACTACAAACTTCACTGACATGAAAAGAGCAATATGGAAATCGTGTAGATGAAATGCAGCAGTTTCGCAAACACTGCAAATTAACAAACCTCATTGAAGATGAATTAATCATTTATTTATTTATTTATTTATTTATTTATTTATCTATCGATCTATCAACAGATCAAACTGAAGAACTTGCATTTGCCAAGCAAGCACTTATTCCACTGAGCTATTTCCCCAGCCCCTAAGATGAATTAATAGGAATGGTTCTCTTAGGTAAATGTAATTAAACATTAAAACATTTGCAAAAGATAAATACAAAAATAAGAAAATAAGAACCAAGCTGTAGTATTAACACTTTCATATTGTTTAACCGCAGAATGGACTGCTTTAGATCTTATTATTATATTTCTGTGGTGCTCTTAAAGTATTGGAAGCCTGTAAGATTCAGCTTCAATTCCTGCAAAGACTGACCAAATTTGTAAGGTTTGTTAATTTTGAAATGTTTACTGAAATCCTTATAATTCTGTATTTCATCTATTCTTTTAAGTTTTGTAATTTGAGTGTTAAACAATGCACTGATAACCCTCAATCTTGAAAGAGAATTCTTTGCACACTACATTGAACAGATTTTTAATAAACTGAGACCAGTGTTTTTAATTTCATGTTTGATCAAATGTGGGTCTCATTGTGCTTATTCCTGATTAATGACTGCCAGGGAACAAACAAAAACTTGGCTTAATTAGTAAAGCATTCCGAAAAATAGGGCACAGAAGAATTGAATTAGGATTATATTAAGTTCATATTTATTAAATTTAAATTTTATTATAAATTCTTTGTTGCATTTAGAAAGAAAACTAAAACATAAGTGCTGATGGCTGCCCCTTAGCTTGTTTGCTAAGTCAATAATTACAAACTTTTAGCAGACATACTTCTCTTTAAGAGCTTTGATCATAGAGTTTTTTTAAAGGTCTGCCTTAGGATATAGATTTCTGTCCCTTAGCTTTACAGCTTCTGAAATCTTGCTCAAATTTCTTAAGAAAAAGACTTATTTTCTCCCATAATCACTATACTCACCCTATCTCACCACCGCGACTCATTTAATAAAGCCTCTTAAGTTTAGTGATACTCTAAAATTATATTGCCCCTAGAACTCTTTAAAGTCTATCTTGATGGAGGGACCATAACCTGTACCAAAATCTTTTCCTCATTTACCTGTTAAATATATGATCCCCTTGATGATTTCAGGACCTTCTACTTCCACAGAACATCATTTTCCAGATGTGCCCAAATCTTATATAAATTTGCTTGTTAATCAAGGAATAAGGAATAATTATTTATAGTGTTACATTCTAGTGTCTTGAAAATAAAGTTTCCAAAAGCTTTTACATAGTTTTTGGTGGCTTAGATGCCAGCAGCAATTGGCAGTGAGTCAGTCCAGCTTCAAATCTCAGTTCAAATGACACTGCTAAATCTATTTCACCAGCTCTACCATATTGAGGTAGGATACGAATAGGATCCTAATAAAGTTTGGTGCAAAACAATCTGAAATGGTGAAAAACAAATCAGAGTTTCAATCTCTATTCTTTATATGCAGCTAATTTTAGATTAATTGATATAAAATTCCTTACCAAGGCCAGTGAGATAGCTCAGCTGACTAAACTCCTGCTTACATAAGCAAGCACAGGGAGTAGGTTTCGATCCCTGGAACCACATGCTAGGCTAGGTTCGCCTGAGACCGGTGGCACATGCTGGTAATTCCAGAGCTAGGGAGGTTGAAAACAGGAGGACCACTGTGAGTCCAAGCTGTGTAGTGAGACCTTGTACCAAATGCATAAAAAGTAAAGTTAAAAACAATTAAAATTCTTTACCATAATAAACGTGAAAAGAACTTGTCTTCCTATAGCTTCCATTACTAACATACCTAAAGCCACTTCTGAACCTTAGTTTTCTCATCAGTAAAAAGAGAATAATAGTCCCTTCACTTTTTTTGAGAATTCAAGCATATATTTATTTTTTTCTGTTCTGGTGACAACATAATAAGTATTGTCATCTCCATATAGAAAAAAGTCATTCATTTGAATATAAGGGAATTTGTATCCTGATAAACTAATCAGAAAGCCTCCCAGGACTAAAATCTTGCACATTCCCTTAGGACAAAATGAGTGTGTCAGTGAAGGTTCAGTTGGGAAAGTAGAATCACTAAGTGGCATCAAAAAAGGCAAGGTCTTACTCAGTTGAAGAGCAGTTAGACACATCATTAGACCTCGTGGTTTGGAAGGAAAATCTAGACATGAAATAAAGGAAAACAAAGGCAAACTAGAACCCACAAGAGCAATGATGCTTATACCATTTGCCAAGGACATTCACAGGTTCTTTGTTCAGTAGTCTTGCCAGGAAGCAAAGGAAGAGATGTGATGAGAGCTGAAGGAGTTGTAGAACTTACTCCTTGCTGACCGAACCAGCAAGGAGAGCCAACTGAGAAATCATGATGCCTGTGAACTGCAGCAGTGACTGACACACCGAGCTGAACTTCAGAGATTTAGGACTGCTGCTTGAGTTGTACACTACAAATTTGACACACATTGCCAAAGGTAGCTTAGAGCCATGCAAAGAAAGAAATTCTGAGACTCATAGTTCCTTCGAGCTTACCTAAAGAAAGCTATCGTGGTGAGGATTCCTTCTCTGTGGTCCTTCCAGGTAAAACCTGCTCTGAAAATTTCTCTAGCAAAGGTATATACAAGGTTCAGTAGTGGAACCAAAAGTCTAATTTATTATTTAAAAATTCTATTTTATTATTATTCTATACTGAGTGGACTCAAAATTAGAGCTTATCTCAATGGAGATACAATTCTTGCAAACCTACTTATTTAATCTTCTGAAGCATATATTGGAAAATACAACTTCAAATTGCATTTTCTTTATCTTTGATTAAAAGATGACTAATACAGGCAATATTGAGGCTAACATGTCTAGTTTACCTGAAGAGATTACTACTTAATAATGCATATACATTCCTTTATAGAATCTTGTGTACTCTCAGACAGAGTAGCAGATGGTTACATACCTAGCTGATATTATTTTAGTCAGTTGTTGATTTGCCTTTACTTACATAACTACATTTTACCGTCTTGCCATATGGTCATTGCAAGAAACAACTATATGATATCCACTTATTAATATGATATGAAATATTTTAATATTTTCATTATTTGTATTCTCCATATACTTATAATGGCAGAAGGGAATCAATATATATAGAATAACTTGAACAGTGTCTGTCACTATGAAAGAACACAAGTAAAAGTTCTTTGCTGCATTCATGCTGCCAGAATGTCCTCACCAGTGAGCTACGGTCAAGCAACATGTAATGTATGTACATTGGAGAAATCCAGTCCTAAACAAGTAAGAAATACTGGTCTGTAGAAGTCTCATTTTATTCATATCTCACTTTATATAGATTGCTTTATTTCTCTTACCCAGTTTTCGTATTTTCAAAATGAATCTAGCAATGTAGAGATAAGTTTAGAAAGTTTCATCTGAATTGACAGCACAGTGATGATATCATTCTTGCTGCAAACATAGTTTTTTTTTTTTTTTTTTTTTTTAGAAAAGAGAATAGAAAATAGTAAAAAAAAAATTAAATTGAAATATAGAGTTTCACTCAACAGGATATCAGGAATTCAGCAATGGTTGTTATATTGCATACTGTCATTGCATTAGTTTTTCAGATTGCAGATATAAGCATGCACAATTTGTAAAATGTTATAAAAATTAAAAAGGAAAGAGCAAAAAACAAAAAATTAAGTATTAACTGTTCCTTTCAATCGACCTACAGAAATCAGGAGCATAATTATCTAAGCTGTACTATGTATGTGCCTGGATATTTCCTTTTTCTTTCTTTCTTTT
Organism: Myocastor coypus; assembly: GCA_004027025.1. Lineage (NCBI taxonomy): Eukaryota > Metazoa > Chordata > Mammalia > Rodentia > Myocastoridae > Myocastor > Myocastor coypus. The sequence continues at coordinate 44,452 of PVJA010001456.1, read as the reverse complement.
GTTTTTCCCTCATCCCAGTTGTTCCTTCCCATTGAACAGATACTTTCCCTTTCACAGTATCCATTGTATCTTTACAATTTTGTTCACTCTTTCAGGTTCTTACACTAGAGAGACAATACAATGTCTATACATGATGATCTGATTTATTTCACTTATGAGTATGGTCCCTAGTCGCATCCATTTACCAATGAAAGCTTCATCCTTTTTGATACTTGAGTACTACTCCATTGTATAAAAACACCACATCTTCTTTAAACATTCCTCAGTTGATAGGCATCTGGGTTGCTTCCAAGATTTAGCTGTGACAAATGGTGTCACTGTGGTATGATGTTTTCATTCTTCTGGAAATATACTCAGGAGTGGAATAGCTGGGCTGAGTCTAATCCAAGTTGGACCTGGTGGTCTAATCCTAGGTTTTTGAGGAATTACAGGTGTGCACCACCTCGCCAACACATTGTACTCTTAATGAAAGTAATGACCACTATAAGTGTTATATCTTTGGGTAGTGTACTGACAGTAGAGTGGGTGGGCTATGGATAAATGTGAAAGCAAGGAGAGAAGACAGGGTCTGGTTAATTCAAATGAAAAATGAGACTTGTTAACCTTATGTGCCAAAGCAGGAATGATGACAAAGGTTTAGATTCTGGGTATGTTTTGCAGGTAAGATAGGATGTGGTGACATTAAAAAATAGATGCCATAACTCATGCTCCATACCTCAGTGGCCCGCATTCATGGGCATAAGATATTTGATCCATGCATTTGCGTATTGTACCAGGAACAGAGTATAGACTGATGACCAGATCAAATGGTTTCTACCTTCACAGAAACTGGGGGAAAATCAGACCACGGGAAAGTGAACCACATACAGTAATTTAAAAGCATCGCTTAGTAGTCAAGATGGCATTGCGTGAAAAATTGCATAGCAGTGAATCAGCTGAAAGAGATTCCTCCAGTGAAAACAATTAGTGGAAAGTTGGGCTTGGCTCATTTGCTTTCACGATTTCCTCTTTAGTATTAACATAGGCTTTTAATTGCATTGCATTCAGTAGATCCTTTTAAAAGGTGTGGAGTAAGTTGTGATTATAGTGTCATCCTTGTCTACTTTGGCTGAGCCAAAGGTCGTGGCTTCTACTATCTTTCTTACTCATTTGCAAAAAAAAAAAAAGAAAAAAAAGCATATGCTTTCCTAACATGTAGATGCTGTCAGTGGCTGCCAAATAACCCTGTAAAGCTTTCCAAAGCATCAAAAATATAACTTTCCAATAAAAAATTGATAAAGTATTAAAAAGATTGATATGATGTGAGTGGTTTGTTATCTCTATTAATATAAAAATCATCCTTTGTAGTATTTTTGTTTTAGAGAATAATTTCTTCCCACATAGTGTATACTTACTCCATATGCCGTGGGATACTTAAGTGACGTTTCATATCAGGAGCATTATTTTCTTGTCTCACACAGAGCTACTATAACTATAAAATATTTACTCGGGAAGCAGTGGTGCATGTAGAGTTCAGAACACAGATTTTGTGGTTATCACACTTAGGTTTGAATTTTCATTCTGCCCGTACTGATGTGATCCTAAACAAGTTCCTTATACATTTCGGATCTTCATTTTCTCCTCCTTAAAATAAGGCTGATGATTATCATGCACAGATTTATTGCAAGAATTAAGACTAATAGTATAAAATGTGTTCATATTGTGCTTGACACTTAAGTTCTCAGTGAGTAAACATTATGATCTAAAAATGATAGTTCCTGTGTCCAAAGGTAGTGATTCTTGTATGCCTTCCAGAATATGTACCAGTCAGTCACTCTTCTTCACTTGCCACGGTAAAGGAAAGAGGACTCACAGAAGATGAGCTTCTACTTAAAATTCCATTATCTCTTCCTGCAAAGCTGATGTACATAAAACTGTTTTGATAAAATGTGGATACTTCCTAACCTCAATAGTTTGTCCTTCTCTAGATTCCTCCCAGTTACTGCCTTCTTAAAATCTGACTTCTAATTGATCAAATAATGTTTTAAAAGCATTCTTGTTTTGAGTGTGGAGCCATGTTTATTGTTGCTAGTACATTTTCATGGACTAAAATTTAGGTCAAGTTTATTGACAGAATCCAAAGCCACTTCAACCCACAGTACAGAAAGGCCTAGTACACATGCACTGCTACATCTCTTACCACTGCCAGCAATAGAAAACTCAGTAAGTTCTAGGCTGTAATTTGTTATAAATTAAAGATTTCTTGATTCAATAATTAGTAACATTACTGTCCTACCAGATTCACCCTTGTTTACCTTTTCTTCTGCTGCCACACAATATTTAGTAAAAAATATTTTTCTTTCTAAAATATTGAAAATATAAAAACCATTTTGTTCATATAAATGTTGTTGAAGCAGCTGTTATTTTTCCAAGTGTTTTAAATTGCTAAGAACCTTCTTATTTAGAATAAGTAAGTTATTGATTTGACTAGTCACTGAAGAAATCTTGGGACCTTGCAGGAAATTAAAGTAAGATAAAGTTGCTATAATGCAATGAGTGTGTTTTCATTATAAATCTTTCTATAAGTGAGACAGTTTGCAACTTGAGAAGGATATCATAGTAGCTAAGGATTCAAAATATAAAAGAGAAACTATTTTCTTCTGCAATTAAAATAAGTGCTTCTGAAAATCCCAGGATAATAATGAGCCAAAGGCCCCCTTCCCCCATTTCTATATCCAAAAGAGAGAGCAATGGCATTTGAACAGAACATCTGTAGACAAAGTAAGAGACAAATGGTCATTTCAGTCACGTGTTTGCAAAGGGGCTTTTTACAGTCAATATTTTAGCGTACATAATCATGGTTAGAAAGAGGATCAACAATGCTTTAATAATGGCTTTTTATTTTATCACATTCTATTTTTATGGGCTAAAGCATGGTTTCAATATATCCATTCATAAATATTCACATAATTATTTTCATAAATATCTTGTAATACAGATTTACTGTACTTTTGTTAGTCTTGTATTGAACATAAAGTTAAACTGTTAAATGAGTAAGACAATCTAAGTGCAAATAATGCCAAAGGAAAGTTAATATGGGGCTGGGGAGATAGCTCAGTAGAATAAGTGCTTGCCTGGCAAGCACAAGGGCCTGAGTACAATCCTTAGTTCCACAAAAAAAAGAAAAGAAAAGAAAGTTAATATGGAGCATTTTCTTTTCTGCCCAGTGGAATAGGTTGTTAAAGAATCAAACTTTACTACATAGTATACCTGGGGGGGGGAGGCACACAGGATGGCTCAGTGGTCTAAAGCGCCTGCTTAGGAAAGCTTGGGCAGCTGCAGGGACCGCGGTTCGATCCCCGCCACCACATGCTGCACCACATGCTGCGCTCAGGGCAGGCTGAGCCGGCCATAAAAATAAATAAATAAACTACATAGTTTACCAGAACAGCAACCTCACTTCTTCCCAATCAAACCACAAGACTTCTTCCAGTTAAAAATGTCACCTTTAGTTAGAATATATCCTGTACTATTTACTCGTGTGATGTATAATATCCGTGTATTTAATTTATTAAGCACTTACTCTGTGCTAGGCCCTATTCTAGATAGTGCATGAAATAGAATTCCCCTTCTTTCATGTAATTCATGCTTGAAGCTAGCAAGAGAAATATACTGGTTACTTCAGAAAATAAAAAAAATGATAAGGGCCAGTGATATAGCTCAGTGGGCCAAGCACTTGTTTAGGTAAGCACAGGGACCATGGTTTGATCCCTGGCACCACATGCCATGCTGGACCATCCCCCAGGTGCACTGAGCCAGTGTGGAGTCCAAGTATGGTAGTACACACCTGTAATCCCAGCACTAGGGAGGCAGAAATCAGGAGGATTCTTACAAGTTCAAGCTACACAGTGAGACTCTACACATACACACACAAGCAAATGAAAGCAGGAAATATATGAAGATATATAAAAGTATTGAGAGCAATGGGAATAGTAATTTTATTTGGGGGGGGCTCACGCTGCCTTAAGGGCACATCTGGTGTAGCATATGGTACTGGGAATAGAACTGTAATACCTTGCCCCTGACAGATTTTGCCCAAGCAGGGGCTTTAGACCACTGATCTAACCCACCAGCCCCCTAGAATAGTAATTGTATTATATTAAGAACAATGGGAAAATTTTACTAAAACATAGACTTGAAGGAGATAAAAGAGTAAACCATAATGGTGCCTGAGTAAAGACAATTTTAGGCAGAGCAAACATCAGGGTTAAAGTCTCTGAGAAAGAACTGTACTTGGCATGGTGTAAGATCAGCAACTGTGGCTGGAGTAGAGTTAGTAAGGTGAAAAATTGACAAAGATAGCTGGACCAGAGCCTGTGGGACCTTCAGTATCACTGAAAGTATGTGAGTGTTTCTTTGGAGTAAGATGAGAAGCCACTGGAGAGTTTTACACATAGGACTTAACACGATTCATACTGTAGTTTGGTAAGCTGACTCTGGGGCTTGTGTTAACAGTCGAGTAAGGAGAGAATCAAGGAGAACTATGAGGAGATAGTTCAGTAATCCAATGAGAAAGGGTGTAGTTTAGACCAAGGTAATATGAGGTCATAAATATTTCTGGAAGACGGGAAAGGTACAATTTGCTAGTGGATTGACCATGGGCTGTAGGAAAATGAACATTTAAAATTCACTATAAGATTTCCTATCTGAGCCACTAGTGAGGAGAAACATGCGTAATCACCATTTATTAAGGTACTGTACAGAAGATGAGGGAGGAAGGCTTGCAGTATAGCTCAGCAGACTAAGTGCTTGCTTAGGTAAGTGCAGGGGCCAGGGTTTGGTCCTTGTCACCACATGCCACAATGGCCCCACCCATGGGCATGTTGAGCCAGCGATGGAGTCCGGGCATGAGAACACATGCCTATAATCTCAGCACTAGGGAGGCAGAAATTAAGAGAATCATTACAAATCTTTGCTGTGTAGTAAGAACCCTGCACACGAAATTAATTAATTAATTAATTATATTTTAAAACCTTATTTAAAAAGAGATCAGGGAGGAATAGCTTTAGCTAACAGGTGTGTATATCAAGTTTAGTTTTGAATATTTAAATCTAATGAGAGAGACAGACTGTAGCTTGATCAAGAAGACCTGGCTGGTGATATGAACTGTAAGTTTCTAAAGATAGGACTTTGCATAATATTCCTAGAAAGGTCAAAGTACTCTCTACCAGATGCTGAGCATAATAAACAGAAAGTGCTAGTGAGGAAACTAAACAATAAGGCGATTCATTGCACCAATAAATGCAAATATTGGAAGTTCATGAAAGCCCTTACAATAAATGTGAGAGAAAAATAGAAATATCAGCTGAATAGTGGACGTTCAAAAGAACCATTAGGAAATTGGAATAAAGAATGAAATCACCTACAGAAATATGAAATGGTAAAATATAAGAAAGGCACATAAGCAATAAATTGAAAGATACCAGCATTCATCCACTGAATTAAAGACACACAGGTGAAGACCATTTAAGGAGATAATGGCTGACAATATTGAGAATGAAGGAGCACATTTGGTCCCATCCAGTGAATGCAAAATAATGTTAATTTTGATGAACTACATAGCCTAGAAATGTAGCAAAATGATGGAATAGTAAGAATAAAGAGAAAAATAGTTTGAAGGGTGCAAAGAACAAGAAGAGCTTATAACAAATGACAGTAGCTAAATGTGTCTTTAAAACAGCAACAGATACCAAAATATAATATTATGTTGAAGTGGCAAAAACTAAATTATTTTTAACTCAGAATTTTTTACCCAGACAGGCTGTTACTCAAGAATAAAGGATTTTTTTTATACTTTCACACATAAAAGTCTAGAATTTGCTACTCACCAGCTGTTGTAGGAGAACTTTTAAAGTATATATTTATACTTCAGCATGAACTTGGAAGAGAGGTGACCTGAAATCAGTGCAAAAAATACTGAAATGAGATGTATTATAGTTTTTCAGTCTCATGAGAAATACATTGGCCACCATGAATACAAACATTCCAGAACATTTTGCAGTTGGTTTAGTACCTTATAATGATCACCTGTGTTATCTGTTATAATCATTTGTCTAGTTTTAATGTCTTTCACTTACTAAATTTTGTACATTGCTACAAAATGAAAAATGATATAAATTCAATTTCTGTCAGTCAATGAATAATTCCTTCACTATCATCAATTTGCTCATGAACGATGCGTAACACTTGGTTATGACATAAGAAAACTTTTGCTGGGAAGAGCTTATTTATTTGTATGAGTAGTGAATAGTTTTCAATGAAAATTTGTAAAAGACATTTGAAATGTATAAGATTATTTCCGGGATCCCCAAGACTACTCACATGTTTGGCATTGTTATCAAAAAACTCATATAGGTCCATTTACAGTCAGATTTGTTATAACAATCCAGGAAGGATATAAAGCTTAGAAAGGGTGGCACATCTGTGGAATTTGGAGAAATCCACATGCACGTTTCCTGTGCTTTCTCCCTCCTTGGCAGGGTACACAGAACATACTTTTTCCAGACAGCAGGATTGTTGTCGCACTATTTGGAGTACTTCTTTTCAAACATGCCCATTTAGAAACTCCATCGCCAAAGATTTTATTGAGTTGATCTTTTAGGCAGCTTCGATCTAGCAAGTGCCAAAATTCCAGAGATTCTGAGAAGGGCAGAAAATATTCAGTGCCCCAGGTAGGAAAAAACGGTCTGTCATTTTAAAGAAACTCAAGTTCCAAAATGCTAATCAAGGATCAGCCCTGCAAAAAGGTGCAGCCTCAGGACTGCCATTTAACTCTCCTGCACAGAGACCCAATTATATAGGCCTTACCCCTTACCCACCAAAGCAGATAGTTTGATAAATTTTTCATATTAAAGAGTGTCCAGTAACTTGGAAATATAAAATCTCTCTTTAAAAATATCTACTGTGCTATTTTTGATAATTTCAAAAGGTATGTAAGGCTTTACCTCATTGAATGGTGGATTAATTTGTATGGTGTGTCTAAGAGGACACCAGTATCAACAGTATTTATGGCAATTACACTTCATAGTCATTATCTTTATGAAAGTATTGTGTCTTTATGAGTAAAGATAAAATACTTTAAAAGAAGCCCCGTAAAGCATAAGTGTGTTTTTATGTAGACTTTTAAGTAGACCTATAGTTTCTAAGAAATGGCATGCAAGAGACATAGGAGGTCCATTATGTAATCCAGTTCCTCCAAACTTTCTACAAACAAACCAGTCTATCTTGTCAGTTTTCAAAATAATGAACTGTGATGATTACTTATAAAACATAAGAAAAAACTGATTACCTACGCTTAAGCGCGCTAGCCTGAGTGACCGTTTGAACTCCTATTTTGAAACAAAATGCACGCTAGCAAATCAGCATAGCATTATGGATTTTATCTTTTATGATTTCTCTCACAAATTATCAATTTCTATAGCCACGGATGCTGCAAGGGTTGATGTATGTATAACTATATGTGACATACATATATACAAGTTAGTAGTGTTTGGACAATTGGGAGATTAATATCTCTGGTTACACTGTATGTCAGAAAATGTTCTGTCCCCTATCTTTACAGTTAATACCCATGCATAAAGTATTAATTAGAGTTATGTAAGTTATATACAGAACAAGAAAGTAGTTATGTAAATAGAATACTATTTCATTAGTGATGATACTAAATAATATGAATATTTTATATAAAACAGGAAATTTAACATAAACATAATTCAGTTGCCTCTTACTTTGTAAACAAAGAGTGCCTGTTACATAAAAATTATTTTGGCAGGCTGGTGAGATGGCTCAGTGGACTAAGCACCTGTTTAGGCAAGCACAGGGAGCAGGGTTCAATCCTGGGCACCACATGCCATTCCTGCTCTGCCCTCAGGGCACTAAGCTGGTCACTGAGACTGAGCATAGTGGCTCAGACCTGCAATCCTAGCACTGAGGAGGCTGAGACAGGAGGATCATTATGAGTCCCTGTACCAAATACATAATTTAAAAAATGTTTTGGAAAAAAAGCATCTGTGAATTAAAAAGTGACATGCTATATTTGTGCCCACTTCTACAGCTAAGGATATGAACATAATCTTATTACCCCTCTCCCATAAATTATTTACCTTAATAAACTAACTGGAACGATGGGTTAATAGTCATTAATCAAGAGCTAGACCAGGCACTCCAACTTTGTGTTTGTCTCCAGACATACTAAGCTGCTCAACTACTTAGCATGGACGGGATAAACATAATTTAAGTGGGGTGACTATTTAGCTGTGCAGGTATGATGCAAGAAGCATAGTTCAAAGGATCCATTACACTGATGTCCCGTGGGGACAAAGTGGAAGAGTGAAATAAATGCATAAGAAGTTGACAATGTTAAATGAATTAGATGCCTCAATGATTACCTTTTAATGGATAAAATGATGGTATCAGATTATGTATACAATAACTATTATAACAGAGGTTGGAGTATGTTTAAGATATCAAACGTGGTCATGGGAGTGGGTAGTTGAAAGGCAGGAAGGTAAAGATATTTGGAAATCTGTAGCAAGGAACCAGGATGCTGACATCATGTACATGAAGATTATTCCACATATAGCGCTGGCGTAGGCATAAAAAGAAAACACCGATTCAAGTGTTGAAATATTCACAGACTAAGGGAATTGGAGATAAGTGGATATTAGTAGCATTTGCTTGCTCAATTCCTATCAAATGATATATTCTCTGAAAAAACACAAAACTGGGTCAGGCGAATAGGGTAAAACCCCTTAATTTTACCAGTGCTTCATAACCTGATTTCTCTACCCGTGAATTAAGAGTACACAACATCCTACCGTGTTCCATAGGAGATTAGAAAGTTAAGTGACATGATACATTAGTTTGAAACTTAAGGGAGGTCCATTTTCAAAACAGAATTTGGTTTTGTTTAGCCTTGAACTCTCTGGATAGCCTGATGATACTCTAGATCACACTGAGAATAAAATAACATTCTTTCTTATCTTTGATTTCAGACATTTCAACAGTCTTCTCTGCAGCACAAATCAAAGAAGAAAAATAAAGGTAAGAGAAAAGTACATCTACTAACTTTGCACTGTGATAATCACCAGCACCCTTTACTCAGCCTTTCTTGCTTGAGCCCAAAGTGGTTTGCAAAAGCACTGTAAGTGAAAAGAGCTATCAAGAACAGCTTCTGCTTCAGGTCAATTTCTAGACTGTATACCCTTTATAGCAAATGGTCCCGGCACATTTTGAGGCTGAATGTCACATTTCTTATAATATTGTGTCACTTATATGAAGGAAAAAGTGTTAGAACTTTCTGTGTTATGATCTAAAAATGATAAGTTCTAAGGTTTAGTTCCCAGACTTAATTTTAAGGTCTATAGATTTATTCTCTACATTTTTTTCAAAATTAAAGCAGCATTTCAACATACCATTATATCTAGGTCCCATTGCAGGCAAGAGCAAAAGGCGAATTTCTTGCAAGGATCTTGGCCGTGGTGACTGTGAGGGCTGGCTTTGGAAAAAGAAAGATGCAAAGAGTTACTTTTCTCAGAAATGGAAGAAATACTGGTTTGTTCTAAAGGATGCATCCCTGTACTGGTATATTAATGAAGAGGTAATGCAATATAAAATTTTACATTTTGTGTTCTCATACATTCTCTATCGTTAACCAAAAGTGTCACTATTTTGATCTTGATATGTACATATCATACCACCTTAAATCCAACTCAGGAGCTGAATTCTAGTTATCGTTTCAGCCTATCCTGTTCTTTAATTCATTAACTTTATTGGTACATTTTAAATATACATTGTATTTTGAGGTTCTAGAAAAATAATTTTCTCATTTATTCTAAGGAAGGAATGTATCTGAAACACAGATAGGGAAGAATAAAACTGTATATATGTAACTACAAAACCAAGCAACTTCAAGCAGTAGTTTAAGGACTATACATGAACATTTAATAAAGATTTTTAAATATATTTCTGTTGTTAGAAGTTATACATTTCTTTCTGTTGTCCCCCTAAGGATAGAGCTCTTTAACAATGTGTATAAGTTAGTATCACCTGAATTTGTATTTTCTTGATGAACAATGATTTCTGCATTTAGCTTACCAACAAGAGTACATGGCTTAATATGGTATATTGGTTAAAGTCTTCTAATAAATACTATTAAGATGTTTATTTGAAGATTAATTATTGAAATATAATTTTAAAACAATATTGTGCTTATGATTACAACACACAGTATCAATAGTGTTAGCATTTGCCAAATTAGCTCAGGTCATATTGCGTCATGTCAGGAGGGTAGGCTCAGGGGTCACACCTCCTGATTGGTGAGCTTCAGCTTCTTCATCTGTAAAACAGGAGTACTAATGTCTGTGTTACTGAGATGTTACATGGATAAAATGAATCAGTAAATGTAAAACTTACTGAGAACAATGCCTGATATCTATTAAGTGCTCAAACAATTTGATAATCGTAACGTTTTTCAAATTGAATTTTTATTTGTAAAGTCTGGAATTAATAATTTTATTTAATGTAATTATATATATTATGTACACAAAAAGCTTTGATTGGCTTTATTCTTTTGATATTTTTGTGGCTGTGGCCATCCTGTGATTACCTAAAACAGTGCTGTAAACCTTTTAGAACTTTCAGTGATACAAATAGCCTGCTGTGGGCCAGTGAGATAGCTCAGAGGTCTAAAGTACCTGCTTAGGCAAGCTTAGGCAGCCACAGGAACCTGGGTTCAATCCCCAGCACCACATACTGTGCCAGCTTCAGACACAGGGCAAGATAAGCTGGCCATAATATTTTTTTTTGTCTTTTTGAGACAGGGTCTCGCTATGCAGTTGAGGCTGGCCTTGAGCTCACTTTTGTAGCTCAGGCTGGTCTCGAACTTGCACCAATCCTCCTGCCTCAGCCTCCCGAGTGCTGGGATTACAGGCGTGAGCCACCACGCCCGGCTTTAAGCTGGCCATAATATAAATAAGCAAACAAATAAACAAACAGCTTGCTGTGGTATGTGTGCCATAGGATTGCCACCACTAACCTAAAATATCCTCCATTTCAAGGGTCTTCTTTTAGGTATAATACACATTAATTTGAGCTATATTATCATGGGATGGATATATGAAATATTTTTATATGTCAACCAAGTAATAAAATTCGAAAAGTCTTAGTTATATACAAGCTATTCCAATGATCTCAACTATCTTGGCAAGCCCTTTAATCATTGTATCCCTCCTCCAGGCAAACTTTTCTTTGATCTGTGTTATAGAGATTTATAAAGCCTTGAATGTCAAGTTCAAAATAGGTTACATTCCCATCCTATTTTTTCAATCCAGCATTAAAGAGAGGAAGGTTTTATGGATATTATTCTGTTTTCCAGATCAAAAATCTCAACATATTCACAGCTCGCATCCCATGTGTGAAGATCAAGTTGACCTGTTTCATTTATACATTCATGAATACACAAAACACTAATTATACAATTAGAAAAAGTAATTGAGGTTTAATAAGAAAATTGTTAAAGCAGAAAAGAAATTGAATTAGTAAACATCTGTGTATTTTATATCTCAACGTTAAGTATAATAAAGAATCACATATTGCAAAGGTGAACTACAGTTTATTATATATGTCATAAATGTAGGTATACCCGCAAAGCAGTCCTTTTTTATTTTTTATTTTTGGTGATGCTAAGGATTGTATCCAGGGTCTTACAAATGCCTTATCTGTAATCTATGCTCAGAGCCCCCAAAAACGTCCATGTAAAACATATCTCAGTTTAAGAATTTTAAAAATTTCTGTCTTCATTTTAATATAAGCATTTTAAAGCATTGCATAAGTTTAATTTGTACAATTATGAATGTTCAAAATAGCTTCAATTGGGGCTGGGGGTAGCTCGGTAGAATAAGCACTTCCCTGGCACATGCAAGAGCCTGAGTTCAATCCCCGGTTCTGCCAAAAAACAAAAACAAATATAAAAAACCGAAAATGCCTTCAAGCAAGATGTGGTAGCACATTCTTGTAATCCTCATACTCAGGAGGGTGAGACAAGAGGACCCTTGTGAGTTCAAGGATACCCTGGGGTACATAGTCAGTTCAGAACAGGCTTACAAGCATGAAGTATACAGTGAAATTACGTCTCAAATGTTATATATATATATAATTTGAAAATATGCTCTCTGTTTATGGAATTTAACTGATAAAAGTGTAATTCTATTTTCAAATATCAAATTTAAGGACTTAATTGAACACATTTATTAATATGGATACTTAAGGTTTAAATAAGAATTTTCCTTCCTTAGGATGAAAAAGCAGAAGGATTCATCAGTCTGCCTGAGTTTAAAATTGATAGAGCCAGTGAATGCCGCAAGAAATAGTAAGTTGGTTTTATCTGAGAAGAGGGAGATAAGGGAAAAGTTGTTTCTTTGTTTAGTTTACAACTCAAATTGCAAGTCGCTTATTTTATACTTTCAAATTGAGGTAATAAAATATTTTTCTGAATAGGAAATTTATTCTTTTACTGAATTTTACTATCATGATAGAAACATTGCATGAATTCAGGTTAGATTTTGAGGTGAATTTTATCCATATCATTTGATTTAAACTTATTTCCTCATTTATAATTAAATAAATGTAACTTATTTTTTTCCAGTGCATTCAAAGCCTGTCATCCTAAAATCAAAAGCTTTTATTTTGCTGCTGAACATCTTGACGACATGAACAGGTAAACTATTATTTAAATTTTAAAGTATATAGACAGACTTAGAATTCTGTGTTTTCTACAATAAAGCTTAGAGAAAGTCACGGGATTTTCTAGATTGACTGGTTTGAAGTAACATGGAATCATGTGTGGCTCAATGTGACCATACCTAAGTTGGAAGAATAATATTTACTGTATCATAGCGTAAACCCTAAAAATACACTATTTATTTTGAAAAACAGTGACATTTAGAAAAATCACACTCAGTGTTTGTCAAATTAATAAAAAAGCTACCAGAATCCATATACAGGCCAGAAATTTCTACCACTGAAAGGTTTTTCAAATATCTCTTACAATGTATCCATACATGAATCCCCAAAACAGTATAGGAATAAGATGATGTTTTCAAGTGTAAAGCATTTTGCATGGAACATCCATTTCAATAATTCAGGCCTCAGCAAACTGAGCATTTTTTTTCTATCACTGGGCAGAACCTTCCAGCCACGGATCAGATGGCTGTGTGGTTGTTTGGTGGCTCATTACATACCACATTTTGCTTCATGTTCAAACTTTGGCTTTTATGATTTCCTCATTTCTCTTTACTTTCCTCTTCTCCTTCAATAAAATCATAAAAATTCAGTTTAAGATTCAAAATTTCTCCTTCCTACAATTTTAACAATCAATGACAGACAGACAGATATTCTGCTCATGGTTAAGGAAAGGTAGCATAGGATAAGATGAGAAACATGTAGCTTTTTACAGTTTATTATTACACTGTGCAGTACATAATGTTTACATTTTCTATGGGGAGCTGGAGCTGCTACATTTATATAACACATCTTAATTCGTTTGTACAACGCCTTCCCTCGCCCTTTTCTCCTTCTATAGGCTTCTTGATTCTCTTCCCTCTATCTCTCGATTCCCTTCCTTTTTTTTCACATTTAAGTACGTAATAATTTTATGCCCTGTGTGAAGTTGAAACATGTCCCTAACACATTGAAAGAATTAGGAGCACAAGCTTTTGAACCAGGCTAAGTCCTAGTCTTGCAAGATAGTAGCTGTGTGACTTGGGAAAATGGACTTGAATCCTTCATTATTGCAATGGCTTCAGTAGCTAGGTGGGAATAATAGCCATCTTAATTCCAGTTCTACCAGTTAGTAGCTCTGCAAGGTTAGGGAACAAATTTAAACTCAGTACGCGAGGTTCTTAGAGTAAAAATAACTATCACTTATCAATAAGTTTTTTATGAGGGGTATGTAAATTTTAACTCCAACATAAATATTTACTGTCAGTATATATTCTTCCATATAATTCAACCTTTTAGCCTAATTACATTTCTTTGTATTTCTCTAAGAAATAATGTATTACTTTAAGCACACGATGTGTATAGTTCATAAAGATGCTTAAATGCACTAAATGAACATAATGCACTATCATAAATAATCTAACTTTTGATACTTAGGGGTGCAAGCATGTTTTTTCCAAAAGAGGATATAGCATAAGGAAATACCAAAGAAGGAAGGTGCTAAGAACACTTGATTATACTCATTATTAATAAAAGAAGTAATCCTTTCCTGTAGTTTTCATTATTTTCTTTTTTTTTTTTTTTTTTTTTTTTTTTTTTTTTTTTTTTTTTTTTTTTGATCTTTTTGAGACAGGGTCTCACTATGCAGTTGAGGCTGGTCCTGAGCTCACTTTTCTAGCACAGGCTGGTCTCAAACTCACACCAATCCTCCTGCCTCAGCCTCCCAAGTGCTGGGATTACAGGCGTGAGCCACCACACCTGGCTCATTATTTTCTCTAGATTTATTTAACTTCCCATTCTTGAAATTTCCTGTCAGGCCACTGGAATTTCGAGAGCTTTTCCTTCTTGTTCTTAAGATAAAGATGTTGATTCTCATACACATGGCAGCAGGAAGGTATAATACTCTATTTTGTGTCTTAATTGTTGTATAATTTTGTTGTTCTAGGTTTTTAGAATCCATTTTACCATACATTCAATGTAATGGCCTTGGGATAAATATGAAGGGTTTATATCATGACCAAATTGAAAATAAGCAGTACAGATAAGCAGAAACTGTCTGAGAAGATGGATACTTTAGATCCCATTCAGTACTCCTTAAGAAATAATATAATTTAATCATTCATGATACATCCTGATGAGGACCATTTTATGCTTAGAAATTGCCAGTTAAGATGCATTTTATGAACTATAAACCCTGCTTAGCCTCAATTTCCTACTGCATGTTGACAATAGCTTCAAAAGAATGCTGGTGTCACTATTTTTTCTTCAGACTGTACTTACACAAAAATATCTGGTTTTGAATGCCACAGAAGAAGCCAAATCCGTGTACTTTAAGCAATACGTGAAAGAAAATCTCAGTAAAAATATCATCTCTAAATATATACTTAAAATTGATTTTCATTGTAACGTATGCCCTGGTACAATTTGCCTTTTAGTATTGACCCAAAATACTGAATTAATTTTCTTTAATTGAAACAAAATTTTGTTTTGTTTTCCTCTTTATCTTTTTCTTTTTTTCAGTAACCTCATTCTGTTTACATCTAGTAAGCAGATGTTTTTAAATTACTTGTCATCCCTGAGGCAAGCTGAGATGGCAATTCCGACTGGGCGTGGTGGTGCCTGCCTGTAATCCCAGTTCTTTTTTTTTTTTTTTTGAGACAGGGTTTCGCTATGCAGTTGAGGCTGGCCTTGAGCTCACTCTTGTAGCCCAGGCTGGTCTCGAACTTGCACCAATCCTCCTGCCTCAGCCTCCCCATGCTGGGATTACAGGTGTGAGCCACCACGCCCAGCTTGTAATCCCAGTTCTTGAGAGACTGTAAATGGGTGGATCACTACAAGTCTGATCTAGTAGGGAGACCTTAAATATCCTATAGACCCTTCCCTAAAAATAAAAAAAAATTATTACATGTCATTAATTAATTAAACAGCTTGTTATTAGAAAGAGAAAAGTGTCAGTGCTAAAAATATGCAGAGAATTATCAAGATGGAGAGACCCACGTACAGCTATGTTCAGTTAGCTGGTTAGAAAGCAAAATTATCTGAGTGTTAGCTTGTTCTATTTGTAATTCTTTAAAGACATGTGCTTAAGTTTACAAGAGAAGATATACTTATAAAATAATTATAATTATAGTAAAATACCTGCTTTAACTGATCATTTTATAATTGTTAAAGCATCAATAACTTTATGAAAACATACTATTATACAAAATAATGTATCTTTCTCTTCATACTTAAAAATATATTTCCATAACACTTTTCAAACAAAGTATAGGTAAGGAGATATTTGGATTATGGTGAGAGTTGTAATAAGATATCCAGACTGACAAAAAATAATGTATTGGCCTGACCACCTTACCCTAGAAATTTTGACATCTTAATATTCTACATTCCATACCTGTTTTTTAAAATAGCATCTGATTACATTTTATATACACTTCTTTGTCTCTTATTCTTATCTCCCTAATATATAGGCATCATGAAATCAGTCACTTTGTCTTATTTCTCTCTTTATTCTGGGTGTCTAGACTAGTACTGAATATATATATATATATATATATATATATATATATATATGGGCTTTCATTAAATATATTTTGAGTTAGTTAATACATATATGTCTACCTTATTATAGCCTTAAAAACCAAATCACATAGCAAAACTGAATATTAATGTCTTCCAAGTAAACTGTTAATGGCATGTTTATCCTAGATAACACCATTTTTTTAGTATTCAACCTTTTGCAGCTCTCCATAGCAGTTATATCCGTGCCATTTTAAAGAGTTATTTTGAACAGAATTTTTCTCCCTAAATGTAATTTAAATTTTCAGGTGCCCTTTGAAATTTATCAGTTCTAGACTTACTCAGGGACTATATCTTACTCATTTTTCTTTTTTTTTCTTACTCTTTTTTCTATCCTGAAAATATACCTCATTGTTCAACACATACTAAGCACTTAGTAAATGTTGTTGAATTTAAAAACTGAGGAAGCCTCAGTGCCAGCCTGGTAGCTCAGCAGACTAAAGCGCTTGCTTAGACAGAGTCCAGCAGCCAGGTCTGTTCCTCCCCACAATGTGCAGGCCCCACCCCGGGTCACACTGAGACAGTGATCGACACTAGGTGTGGTGGCATGCACCTGTAATCCCAGCACTTGAGAGGCTGAAACATGAGGATCACTATGTGTCCAATCTATGTAGTGAGACCCAGTAGAACCTGCATACCCTGTAGACCCTGTCCTAAATACAGAAAAGAAAAAACAAAAAACAAAAAAACTGAGGAAGCCTCTTTCTAATGTCCTGATAAACCTCATAAGGGACTTCATGGGTCTCTAGAATTCTGATAAAATTAAGGTGCAATGACATTTTTGTAAATAGTAAATTCAAGGCACGAGATTTAAATTCAATGATGAATTTGTGTTGTGTGATATTATATATCAAAAGCTAGTCTTTCCAAAGAATGGTTAAAAAATGCCTTGTAGTACAAATTTCACGTCTTATAGACTAGATTTTAATTTTGAGCTTTTGCTAATCCCTAGAAATATCTTTAAATGGTTGTCTTGAAGTTCACTTTTGATTTGACACTTTATAACCTTCTCGAGTTTATGTATGTATGTTATGCTATTGAATTCATGTGATCACTGTAATATTCCATTTCTACTTCAGTCTCTTCTTTACTTCCCACACATACTTCAGCAATTACATTGTAGATTTTATGAAAATAAAGTTTGGCTTTAAGTGACGTATTCTTAAAATTAAAGTTTCCATAGACAATGATATTGTCTTTTAGAAATACAACTTTGGTCTCTTTTCAGAATGTGCTTAACCCTGGGTGCACATTCAACAGTTTGGCCAAAATGGTGAAATACATGAGTGCTTTCAAAGAATATAATCTACTTATTAGGGAATAGAAGGTGTTAGGTGACCAAGTTAGTAAACAGAAGTTTTTCTTAAAAATATATCTACATAAGATGATGCGACAATGTAATAATATTAACTGTAGTAATGATTCCATACTTACCTCAAGGAGTTTGAAAGATGATTTTTCTTTCCAACTTGGAAAAAATATATGAATCTTGGCTCAGGATTTCCCAGTGGGAGATTGTTGCCTTGTTCAAAGATTTTACAATTTGATAATCTGATACGGTGTGAATAGTTGGAATACTGAACACAGGAACCTGGGCAGAAGAAAAGAAAACTAATGAGACAGTATACGACTTTGCTTTAGGCAGTCTCTCCTTTGGCCATGGTAGCAGTACTTAAGGAGGAAAGAATTAACATGTGCTCTTAACTTGTTATTGTTCATTGAAACAATCTTGAAGATCCAAATGGAAGTTAAAACTGTATCTATTTATTCTGTCTTTGGAAAACTAAAAACCCTTGGATGTAGAAACAGGTTTCTGAAGTAGTCATGAGTGTGTTTCTACTTGGTTCATTAAACTTAAATGATCTTAGTCAAAATATTATTCCACAGTGAAATGTCTTTTCACAGGCAAGGCCCAATATCAGGATAAATTAGACTTGATGTTGTCTGAGTATATTTAAAGGAGCATTTGTTCTAAAGAAACAGAACAGCAGGAATACTTGGAGTGCTTCTGCATTCAGTGCAAAAAATAATACAGCTTTGGTTATCTCAAATTCCTTTATTTTACAGATATTAGCAGCTTTCCCCAAGTGTTCTATTGAAAGAACATCTGAGTTATGGGAACACTTTGTACTAGAGTAAATTATGGCTCATTGACTAGTCAGTATATCAAGAATAGCAAAGAACACAGCATATATAAGGTTATGCCATATACACTTAGACATCTTTAATATTGCTAAGAAGTAAATTATGAGAAATTAACTTGCAATGTTACTGATTTTAATATTTGCCTTTTTTCAGATGGCTTAACAGAATCAATATGCTGACTGCAGGATATGCAGAAAGAGAGAGGATTAAGCAAGAACAAGGTAATGGAATACCTTTTTATACAATTTTTCATACATTTTTCTTGCTGTTATCCTATACAGCAAGTGTGTATAGAATGCTGTTACTTGAAATAAAATATGCCATGTGTGACCATTTCTCTCTAAGCACTTTGAATCTAAATCCCAGCAACTTATAGATAAAATTTAGTAAATTAAACTGACAGGGAATAAACTGTGAAATTTTTGGAACACTTACTGTGGACTTTTCTCCTGATTACTATTATTTCAATTCATCTTTTCTTTATGGAAAAAATCTTAAAAAAGAAAGATCCTGTAACAGGTTTTATGTCTTGGCCCAAGCCCAGCTGTCTTTGGAAGACAGCTTTGTTTTTCTTTTACACTATTTATTTGTTTCATAGATATTTAATTATTATAAGAAGATGTCAGATTGGAGTCCTTTGTTTTATAAAGTTTCTTATTTGATAATGTTGTTTACCTCCTAACTGTGTAACTCTCTGATCTTAGGGAATTTGCCCTTGTATTGATCTCAGATATATAAAACTATTTATGGCGCAGACCTGAAATCTTAAGAATGAAAGCTGTCATCATTCTGTGGTTGATTCACATTTCCAAAGCGATACTTCTTTGTATCTTAAAAGGATAAAATTTCTTGAAATTATTTGAGACCTCTTAAAGTTAAAAGAATTCCATAGATTGATACAAATGCTGGCAAAACTTCCCTATAGTTGTGTCTCTAATAAGCTAAGTTCTTCATCTGGAAATTCTGAATTCTGTTTCTTTTCAGAAACTCTAAGAGGCCAGGGAGATAGCTCAGGGGCACAAGTGCCTGCTTGGCAAGTGCGGGGTACTGAGTTTGATCCCCCATTCCTCTCAGAATTAGAGTAAAGCCTCAGCTAAATCTTTAAAGAAAAAGACATCTAAAAACTAATATCTTAGAGACCCAGAGATGACAACCAGATTTAAAAATCAGAATTTTAGCAAATATTCAGGCAGTTATCAGCAAACTTCTACATAGAGTCAAATGATGTTTTGAATCTTAAGGACCATACAGTGTCTCTGTTGCAGCAATACACTATTACTAATGCAAATGTAAACACAGACACTTGAGTGGGCCTGGTTGTATGCCAGTGGACTTTACGATTTGATTATTATGTTAGTTTTCAAACTTTGAAAAATAATTTTCTTGGCCTGACCAGATAGCTCAGTGAACTAAAGTGCCTGCTTCAGCACGTGCAGTGGCCAGGGTTTGATCGCTGGCCTGCCATGCTGGCCCCAAATCCAGGACACACTGAGACTGGGCGTGGTGGCACGTGCCTGTAATCCCAGCACTTGGGAGGCTGAAAATGAGAATCACTACCAGTCCAATCTATGTGGTGAGACCCTACACACACTGTAGATCCATCCTAAATTCAAAAGAGAAAGAAAAATGGTTTTCTTTCTGTTTCTTTTTTAGCCATTAAAACTTTAAAAACAATTCTTGGTCCAAAGACCAAGTGAAAAGAGCCATTGGGCCACATGTGACCTTCAGGCCAAAGCATGGTTTGGTTTCAGCCTAGGATGAGTGAATAGAGATTGCTGATCCATTGTAGAGTAAGGAACCAGAGCATAAGAATCCTATATAAATAGCAAACATAGTTACTGCTCAGGGGAATTTATTATCTTATTGTGGACTTCAAAAATATATTCTTGAAATTATTTAAGAAAAGCTAAAAAAACAACATAAATGCATATAAGTACTAATCTTTACAGAGTATACCACTGGTAAAAATGATTTGCTGAACAGATTTAATTAAAAAATAACTTGAGGAGACAGTGATAATAAGGAAGCAATTTTTGAAAAATGATCAATGAGCTTGATATAAAGTCTGCAATGGAGCGAAAGTGAAGATATTTCATTCAGTATTAAGTTCTATGCTAGACCTGCAACTAGCACTTATAATTAGTGAGCATGACTAGGCACTCATTGTGCCTGAAATTACCTTCCATTCTGATAGAAGTTAGTCTTAGCATAATATATAAAGTTAGATATAATAAAGTATAAATCAAATTCCACAGAAATGAGGCTAAAGAGACCTTTCAAGAGGAGAGCGGAGAAAGATTTTATGCTCAGTCTGTTTTTAGAACTGGTTCTTAAAAAATGGAAAGGGTGTGCACCCAAGGAAGTAACTAGAACATTCCAGGGAGTGGAGGTGGCATAGGTAGTTCCACAACGGGTATCAGAGCTATTGCCATAAAATCCATGTGTACTGGCAAATCTTGGCCAAGACTATGAAATATCAAGCCTGTTATTAAGAGGCATACATGGCTTAATGGTTAAAACTTTATTCTTCAGTTTCATGCTTTAGTATCATTTTATAGGACTAAATTTATAATAAAAATACTGGAAAAGATGCCAACCTTCTTTTTCAAAATTCTTTGAAAGACATAAGCAGCTCTTTAAATGTGTTTTTATTTTTTTTTTATTTAGTACATATACACATCTGATTTTTTTTATTTAGTACATATACACATCACGTCTTGAACATTTTTACCTCCCCTTCTTCTCCTGACCTCTGCTCCAGCCCCCAACCTCAGGTCTTCTTCCTTTCTACACAGTCCGTCTTTCTGTTTCAGATCAACTGTCTTTTATTTTACTCTTTAAATTAAAGGCACAAATGCGTGATGTACTGATAGGACAATGAACCTATGAAAACTGTTAATTTGCGTAAGGAAGGAAGCTTGGCTTTTCAGAGTTTGGTTCTGTATTTCACTGTTCAGCATTACTTTGAAGCTGAGCATGACCTTGATTTTAGCAAATTTCCTTTATACATGATATTATATAATTAAATTTCATTGTGGCTAGAAGAATTGGTAAAACATCTTGCATATGCAGTTTCCAAAAAGCATTTATTCTTTGGATTCATGCTGCCCTGGTCTGTCATGTGAGTATATATTTTAATCCCTACTGAAGTGTGATAGAAAATCACAGGCAGAAGCTTATGATTAGAGTTCAGGTCTCTCTTGGTCAGGCAGTTCAATCAGAATCTCATAAGTAATGTTCATTTACTCAGACCACAAGACATTTTATCTTATGACAAAAATATATTAGATTTCTACTTGTACATTACTATATCTCATGGTGTCTGTATAGAAAACTAAAAGATCTATATCTGTTCCCTATCTCTGGGGTTACTTGACATCTTCAGAATACCACTGTCAGTGCTGTAGTTAAACTTCATAGGAAAAGTTGCTCTTTGGATCTTAATAGTAGAATAGTAGTTGCCAGAGGCTGGAAGATTAAAAGGGTAAATGAGCAAAGGATAATCAGTGTGTGCTGAGTTTTACCTGGATAGAATAAGAAGTTCAGAGATGTTGTACGATAGCATGGCTATAGATAAGGACTATATATTACATATACATTCAAAGAAACTTAAAGAAAGGAGTTTGAATTTCTTTACCATAAAGAAATAATAAATGAGGCAATAAATATGTTTTCCTTATTTTTTTTAACTTTTGTAGTATTGAGGATTGAACGCAGAGCCTTGACATTGGGCTATATCATGAGACCTGTTTTTATTTTATTGTCAAGACAGTCCTCCTAAGTTTTCCAGACTGGGCTTAAACTTCTAATCTTCCTGCTCCTGTCTACCATAGTGCTGATATTACAAGAATATACCACCATATCTGGATTGTTTATCCTGACTAAAACATTATACAATGTATATGTGCACTGAAACATCACATGGTACTCAAAACTTTGTGCAATTTTTAAAGTACCAATTAAAAATTAATTTATATTTTTAAAAGCACAAAATGTAACTTTTTGAAGTTTGAAAATAATGTAGCAAGATGCAAAGGAATAATTGCCAAACATTGTTTCTTGTTAAGTATCAGTACACCTTAGAAATGTTCCTCATAGACTTAAATAAAATTTAAAGGAAGAAAACGCTTAAGGTTGTAACTCAGTGCAAAGGCCCTGGGTTCCATCACCAGTACTGGAAAAGAGTCTAATGATTACTACCTTTAGTTACAGAAGCATAAAGTACATAGGTTCTCACCGGATGTGGTGATCCATATCTGTAATCCCAGCACTCTGAGAGGCTGAGGCAGGAAGAACACAAGTTTAAGTCCAGCCTTGGTAACTTAGTGAGAACTTTTCTAAAAATAAAAATGAGATGGGGTTATATTTCAGTGCAAAGGCCCTGGGATTAATCTCCAGTACCACAAAAAAAAATAAGTTTTGGAAAATTACACAAAGGATATGAGTAATTTAGTATTCATAGTTGTATTATATGGTTGGAATTAGAGAAAACAAGGAACATGTTTACAATAAATTCAACCAAGATAACATTTTGTTTGTTAGGATATGCTGTTCATTTTTCTGTGGGTTTCTTTTCAGTTTTGATATTCATGACATCATTTTTCTCAGATATAAAGTCTCTATAAAGCTAAGTGAAATAGTCAAGTTCTTTTAAGAAGTTATCTTTTGGTTCAACATGCAAAAGTAAAATTTATTCATGATTAATTATAAAGTTGTATATTGTTGCAGTAGACATGAAAGTATCCATTTATTTGTGCAATATAGAAAGCTACAGAAACAATAATTTGCTGTTGGAATAAAGTCAAACCAAATTCATCGTCTAAGCTGTGGTGCATCCATACAAACCCATAGTGCCTAACTAAATTTTCTCTGCAGCATTTTCTCTGGTATTGTCTCTCAAGCATAGACACCTTAGTATAGCAAGTTAATTTACGAAGAAGTATACTACCCTTACTTTCAGTTAATCCAGTAAAAATACATATTGATAGTACTTTTTAATAAACTAAGAACCACATCATATGATAGGTTAGAATTCTTCCTATTGTAGCTAAAGAAAAAAGAGAGAACTTTCACAGCTTTACAACTTTTAGTGACTGCTATGGAGCTCTGAATAAAGTAGTGAATGTTTCCTTTTCCATTGCTAGAAAGATGTTAACTAAGGGGGTATAAGCACACTAAGACCTCAGATTACCAGTACAGACATCAAGGAGAACTCAGCCACAGTTCCTGGAAATACTGGGAAAGATAATGTTGAAATGACCTTGGCAAGTCCACTACTATGTGTGTGTGTGTGTGTGTGTGTGTGTGTGTGTGTGTGTGTACATGCACACACATTTTGTGGACAGCAGGTTGGTCCTTAGTCCCTTCACATCCAACACTGACTTTCGAATAGAATTTAAGTCTCTTCCTAAAACTACCCAGCCTATGTCATAGCACACTTCATTTTTCGTTGCTGGAACATATTATAAACGTAAAACAAATGATGAACAGAGGCATTTGTTGCCTCTGTAATTTAGGTCAGACTGTGTTTGCATTCTACCTACAAATATTTGTGAGATAATATTTATTGAGGGACTGGGGAGATGGCTAAGCGATCTAAGTGCCTGCCTGGAAGGCACAGGGACCTATGTTCAATCCTCCATACCACACACCATGCCAGTCCTTGAACCATGGGTGTGCTATGTGGGCCACTGAAACCAGACATGGTGGTACACACATGTAATCCCATTGCTGAGGGGGCTGAGACAGGAGGATCACTATCAGTCTGAGCTGCATAGGAAGACCCTGTACCAAATACATAAATAGATTTTTTTAAGTACTTATTCAAGCCGGGTGTGCTGGCGCACACCTGTTATCCCAGCACTTGGGAGGCTGAGGCACGAGGATTGGTGCAAGTTCGAGACCAGCCTGGGCTGCAAAAGTGAGCTCAAGGTCAGCCTGAACTGTACAACAAGACCCTGTCTCAAAAAGACAAAAAATAAATAAAAGTAAAAAATACTTATTCAATAGTTTTGAAGTTCAAGACACTTGATTAATATTTATAGTTAGTGCCATACTACACAAAATTGTATGAAATATGGTTATTACCAGCCCCCCTTTTATAGATAATAAAGCAGACCCAGACAGGTTAAGTAAGCATCCCAAGAGGACAGATAGTAAATGCTGTAGTCAAGTATAGTATTTGAACATCTCAGTGTATCACTCATACTTTTTCCACCAGAATTTGTTGTCTTTTTCCTGCGCAATATATCAACTGACATTTGAAGGAAGACTTATTACCTGTATGCAACCCGTATTTCATTGTTTTTTACAGTGGAAATAATCAAATTTATGTTAATTTATTATTATTTGTCTTCCGTTCAAGGGAATAATTACAGTAGGAATAGAATTGTCATTCTCTCGCATGTTGAGGCCTGAATATAATGGGCAATTTATTTTATTCCTCATTTCCATTGCTGAAAACTTTCTATTCACAGTAACAAAAGTTAAAAATCAGTCAAATTGACTCATCATCAATATATCTCACAACAAACTCCTGCTATGTTAAACAGAGGAGTCCACAAGACTTAGTCCTCAGGGCTTTAGGATAAATAAGTTCAAATTCCAACTCCATTACTTTCTGTTTAGTGTGTAGTAATTTCTCAATAAATGCTGGCTGTACTTACTTAGTTACTCATTCCTGAGGCAATATATCCAAAATCCAAAATTAAAGGAGCCAAGGTTTATTGTAGCTCTCTGTTTAGAGAAGTTTTGCTTTATAGTTGGATGGTTCTAAGGCCAAGTGGAATGGCAGAGGGGCATCGCAGAGGAGAAACAGTTCACGGTGGGCAGAAGGCAGCAAGGCTGCAAAGTAGCAATCAGCAAGGAGCAACATATGGTAGCAGCCCATTTTCTGTCCCTTATCCAGTCAATCTAGGCTTCATACCCTTAGGAAAGGTAACACTCACACCCAGTGTGGGCCTTCCCATTACCCACAACAGGAACTATGTGGAAACCAGTAAGCAGGCCAGTTAAATAATCACACATCCTTCATCCCTGCATCACACATCCTTCATCCCTGCATCACACATCCTTCATCCCGGCATCACACATCCTTCATCCCTGCATCACACACTCAATCACAGCATTCTACATTCCAGATCCAGCTACTTCTGAAAAGCCTCACCTCTGAATGTGTAAGTCTTTGGAGGTACATCTGGACACAAATCACAACACGTAATAATCAGCACCAACACTGGAAAGATAGGGATTCCTATAAAAATATATGCTGTTATTTTTCATCTAAATCTGAAAAGTCACTAACTTTTAAAATAGATCTTTTTTGACATAATCTTTATGAGTCTAGCAAACTTTTTGATTTAATATCTTCATTATCAAGTGAAACTGATGTGGATAGTACATGTTTTTTTCTGGTAATCAACATAAAGAAATGAACCACCAGTTATAAATTGCGTGAGATGTTAGTGGAACAGGTTCTGATTACTGGCCTTTTACTGCGTTTAACTCGATCTGATGATCTATCTCTCAGAGTTATTCCTCCTCCCTTTGCATAAGTTCTGCCAAATCAGTTTTTCTGACAGCTTACATTTTCTACCATTTTGAGTAGTTTTTGGAAGTCTGGAACATACAGCCCACATTTGGCAGATTTGCTCTTTTGCATTTCACAAAAATCGGGCACTTGGCCATGTGTTGCCAAGGAGAAATGGTAGGTCTGATGTTCTCAAGATGCATGCCAACATGACTCTAGAACACCGATTATTAAATAGGCAAAGAATTGAAGCCATGGAAAAGGATTAAGAACATTATTTGAGGATGTGTTTATATCTGTAGAAGTGTATGTATTCTGTAAGTTTTCGTATTTAAGATGAAATGATAGACCTTTAAGAACCATCCACTGGTGTCATTTAAAATAATTAAAACTAGAATCAAAAGCAGTCTAACCCTGCCGGGCGTGGTGGCACACCCCTGTAATCCCAGCACTCGGGAGGCTGAGGCAGGAGGATTGGTGTGAGTTCAAGACCAGCCTGGGCTACAAACGTGAGCTCAAGGCCAGCCTGAACTGCGTAGTGAGACCCTGTCTCAAAAAGACAAGAAAAAGCAGTCTACCCCTAATCTGACTCTTAACAGATAGTTTTCTTAACTCCATAAAATTACACCTTGTGTACAAACACTTGCTTTAAAAAGAAGTTGGAAGTAGATGATGATGCTCTTCTTCCTGTACAAAACCCAGCTAAAAATGAAAATTCCTGACCCTGGATAAAGGACTGCTCTACAGTGTGGCATAGGAATGAAATTTGAGCTTCTTTTTGTTAAATGGTAATATATGTTCCTAAGAATATGATTAAAAAACATTTAATAGAATGCCATTCTTTCCATGTGTGAATTTTCAGATTACTGGAGTGAGAGTGACAAGGAAGAAGCAGATACTCCATCAACACCAAAACAAGACAGCCCTCCACCTCCCTATGATACATACCCACGGCCTCCTTCTGTAAGTTAGTAGAACAAGTATACTTAAAATATCACAGGTTCTTTAAACTTAAACACATGTTGTTTTAAAAGTATGTGATGAATTATATGTCAGACCTCAGCTTTCTTAGCGAAGAAAATTGAGGGTCAAAGTCCATGAGGCAAATATTTTTATATTATGTTTGTAGAATATTTAATGAAAAGAAAACTATCATAGACTACAGGCAGAAGGTGTATGTGCCCAGTTTTACTAAGCAAATAACACTATTTTTTATCAGAGTAGCCTTTATGGAAATGTCAACAGCACAAAAGTTTTCTCATAAAAAGATAAATAAATTGTCTTATCTTTTATATACCAATGAAATTCAATCCATGTCCTTTACAAGCAACTGGTAAATATTAATATTGTAACCCTGGGAGTGCCAGCTTGGGTCCATTTCCCATAAGAATTACTAAGAGTATCTCTGTGCCCAGTTTAGGTAATGTCCTCCATGGTCATGTTGTTGTAAGAATCAATTCTCCTTATTTTGATACTTAGTGTTCCACAGAGGACATGGAAGCTGGAATTTGATAACAACAGTCAATCTAATTCAGTCTCTGTTACTACAAGGAATAACTCATATTTTTCCTCTTTCCCTAAAATATCAGGAGGTGAATGGTTCTTTTTAAATACTTTTGAAAGAGAGAGAAGGGAAAACTATTGCTTCATAGAACTGCTCTTTACATATAAACACAGCAACTTGTGAATATCAAGAAGAAAACTATTCACATTATTATTAAAATATAGAGGAATAGCAGACCACCCACTGAAGATGGCAAAGAATTTTTCTTCCTTTACTGGTGAAGTGACCGACTCCTTTATCTCAGCCAGAGTTTTCTTGACTGGCACTTCAGCCCCTTCTGTGACAATCATATGTAACTAATCTGACTCTGCCAGAAGGAGACCTGGGCCAGCCTCTTAGTCCCCAGTCTTCTCTTGATACCAGCCCTTGTGGCTTCTTGGGTTATAACATACATTCTGAAACTTTCATCTCATGGATAAAAATATTGTTTCCTTTTGTGTTTATGTACCCTATACTGTCTATGCTCAAGGCAGATGCTAATTCTCAAAAAAATATAATATCCTGCGTATATTTTTACCTCTAGAAAGTGCTATAGAATTGACAAGACCATAAGACAGTTTTTCTATAGCTTCCATAAAAGCAGATTCTCACCTACGAAAATGAATGATTTAGCCTATCTATAAGCTACTTATTCTCATATCCAAGGGCCTAAGTCGATGTTCTCACACTGAAGTTGCGTAAAATCCAGAAATAGGAATCTGCAGATGGCTCTTCTTCAGGATGTCAAACTGTGTAGAGATGTTTAAACTGTTGTATTTAGTTGGTAGAAATTTCTTCTATAAGCCCTCACATTTTCTCAGACTCTCATTACTATGAAACTTTGAATTATACATCAGATTTGGAGGAGTGCCAGGAATCAAACTTGGGACCTTTTGCTTGCCAGGCAGGCAGTTTGAGACATCCATGTCTGTCTTTTAAAATGTAAGCTGAGTTCTAACTTTGAAATATCTTTGAAATTGTACAGTCCTTGCTTGACTTTGTAAGCATACATCCATTTAAATGTTCCCTGATAAAAACTGAGTATAGTCCTCCACAATAGAAATAATGATGTGTGATTTGCGTGTAGATTGATCAGAGGTTTTATTCTACAGATGAGTTGCGCCAGTCCTTATGTGGAAGCAAAACATAGCCGGCTTTCCTCTACGGAGACCTCTCAGTCTCAGTCTTCTCATGAAGAGTTTCGCCAGGAAATAACGGGGAGCAGTGCCATGTCCCCGATTCGCAAGACAGCCAGTCAGCGCCGCTCCTGGCAGGATTTAATTGAGACGCCACTGACAAGTTCGGGCTTACACTATCTTCAGACTCTGCCCTTGGAAGATTCAGTCTTCTCTGAGTCCGTGGCCATCTCCCCTGAGCACAGGCGGCAGTCCACCCTTCCAACTCAGAAATGCCACCTTCAGGATCACTATGGGCCATATCCCTTGGCCGAGAGCGAGAGGATGCAAGTGCTCAATGGCAACGGGGGCAAGCCTCGGAGCTTCACGCTGCCACGAGACAGCGGCTTCAACCACTGCTGTCTGAATGCACCGGTTAGTGCCTGTGACCCACAGGATGATGTGCCGCCCCCTGAGGTGGAGGAAGAGGAAGAGGAGGAGGAGGAGGAGGAGGAGGAGGAGGAGGAGGAGGAGGAGGAAGGGGAGGCGACAGGAGAAAATATAGGAGAAAAAAGTAAGTACATTTATGGAAATTCTTGAACTGTGTACGCAAAGTCCCTAACCTTTTCACACTTCCTATTTAAAGAAAACAAGATTTGTTTACCTTTTACTGAAAATAATGGTCTTGCTTTATAGAAAGCGAGGGCTCCCCTGGTGTTCTATTTTCAGATCTTCAGTAACTTGGGGAAAGTGATGCATAATGAACCTTATGGCCTAAGATACCTACATCTGGAGCAAATAATTTGTTTCTCCCACTTACTTCTTTTCCTTTTATGGATAATAGTATTTTTTTCTTCTCTTACCCACTTTTTTCTCATTTGCATGCATTATCCTGTTGGTCCACTGTAATAGCTCTTTGAGTGATTTAAGAAATTATAAATAATTCAAGCATGTTGTTAACTCTGGTTGAATAATTTAACATACATGCCCACCTACAACTGCACATATGCATGTATGTCTTCCTTCTCCACTGTCAGATTTAAAGGAAAAAAATCCCAGAAGAACAGCTTCTCCAAGGAAAGATTTCACATAGTGTTTCTGTTGAGTCCAGATAGCTAAACTTGTTTTGTGAAACCAATTTGCCAAAAACATCCATATAGTTCTCTGATATACATGTTGATTATAAAAGTCTTTATAAAAATCAGCTCTTAAAAGAGACAAATCAATTAAATAACATCTGTCTTATTGGCATTAAGAAGGGGCTTACTAGGTATTAAGTTCTTTATCCATCAAACCATATGAAGCATCTACTTAGAACAAACAAGATCACTCACTGGTTCTGAAACCAGGCGAATTTAAGAGAATGACTATAACACAAGTTATTCTAACTAGAAAGAAAATCTACTTTTTCCTATAAATCATGAGCATAAAATGTATAAAAATTATAAAAGAAATAATATTAATTTATTTACATGTCTTTATTCAAAATGCACTCTTAATCAGCTGTTGCAGATGACCTGAGCCAATGGTGATGAAATAATTGAACCATTTAGTTCCCTTCGGGCATTATGGTGCTTTTTTTGAAGAATATAAACAGAATATAGCTTTTAGCCCTTTTGTTATTGTTGTTGTTGTTGTTGTTGCTATTGCTGTTGTTGTTACTGTTGCTGTTGTTGTTGTTATTGTTGTTTGAGAATGAGTCTCTATGTAGTTCAGGCTCATCTTGAACTCACTCTGTAGTCCAGGCTGGCCTCAAACTCATGGCACTCCTGCTTCAGGTTCCCAAGTGCTTGGATTACAGGTATGCACAGCACACTCAGCTATTTGGGGCTTTGACTATGGGATATATGAGTTTAAGTTCTTCATCACAATTAGAAAAATAAGTTGAAGTTCACAAGCTACCAACAGCAAAGGAGCTCTATGTCAGTGTGAACCTTGATTTCTTTAAAACGAAAGCTAATTTGGAAATTACTGACAAGAGGATGCTGTAGGCTTCCTCTTTTTATGATATAGATCTTCGTTATATCACATAATAGAAATTGCGTGTCTTCTACCAAAAATATAAGCATTTGTTTTAATAAAATGTACATGTTCAGGACATTCATATGTGAAGTATATTTTAGCTACAGTCTCCATGAGAAACATTATAAAAGATATACTGCTGCCGTGTTCCCACAACGTCCACATCTCTCAGATGTTTTGGAAATCTTGTGGAAGATATGTTTAGGGGTCATGCTAGGCCTTGATAGCAGTTCCAATAAGCATTATAATACATGTTTAATATTCTAAAGATTACTTAAACTAATAAATTATTTCTAAAGTTTAAGGATGATTTAGAGTCTTCATTTCAGCTATCATCTAGGTATTTCACAATGGCTCCAAATTAAGTTTGTGAGATTTGTTTGTTCTACAAACATTGGGAACAATACTTTTAGTAATCTTAAAACAAAATATGATATAATTACACCTGACTTAAACAGAAAATTCTGTTCAGATACCCCATCCCTATAGGCAGATTCATTGATACAGCCTTTTGTTAAATAAGGAACTCAACAGTTTATCCTGGTCAATGCATCAGGGAGGACTAGATAGAAGCATATTGTGTGAGATGTGTGCACACAGGGCTGCACACACACACACACACACACACACACACATCCCTTGATGCCTATCCTTCCTTCAGGTTCCCAGTATCCCACAGAATTTCCTTCTTGTTGTTCTATGAATATAATTTATTTTCAGCCATACAGATCTACTCCTAAGTGGATCATTTCTGTTGGTTTGATTCCATACAGGTTAATTGTGTACTGTTCTTCTCTTTCCATGAGCTCCCTTCATAGAATAAATGTTATAAGGCAGAGCATCCCTTGTACATGTGTCTATAAATTTGGAATTACACATTTTGTGTTTGTACTTCAAGATTTTGGAGCAGTTCATGTAGTCAGGTCACTGTCACCAAGAGTAGCCCTCCACTAGTGTTCGGGGCCTATTTCTGTGCATTTTTCAAAAAATCTTGCTATTTAATGTATCAGTGTATCTCATACTGTTCTCAACAGAGCTGTGCATTTCATGATGAACTGGAAGATTTTCCTTATCCAGTGCACTATATTCTCACTTTTCTAGTCATGGTTTTTTGCATTCCTATTTCTCATATTTAGGAGCATACTATATGAATGTTTCACTGGGGAAATAATAGCTTTAGAAATCAATGATTTTAAATTAGACATGGTGTGTACACCTGTACTCCCAGGTACTTGGAAGGCTGAGGCAGGAATATCTCAAATCCAATGTCAAGTTAAGCAATTTAGAAAAATGATTTTTCAAAATAAACATAGCAAAGAGCTAGGGATATAGCTCAGTGGCACAGCATTTGCCTAGCATGCTCAGACAACTGGATTCCATCCCAAGCACCTCAAGAAAAATTAGTTTGCAAAAGACTATTTAAATTCTAGTTAGACTGGGTGTGGTAGCACGCACCTGTAATCCCAACTCTTGGAAGGCTATAAACAGGCCGATCACTACAAGTCTGATCTAGTAGTGAGACCCTGAACATCCTATAGACCCTTCCCTAAAATACAAAAAAAATAATAAAATACAAAATAAATTGTAATTAAAGTGTATCATCTTTATGGCTGGCCTGGCTTGGCCATTAGCAATAAATGTGCAGGCTGCTTACTCAAACCAAGCTGTGTGGTATTCTGTCAGCAAAGCAAAAGTTCTACGCAAGAACGAAGCTGTGCCCATTACATCAGCCTCACACACGTATCTTCTGCCACAGCACAGTGTGCTTGCGTGCTGCTGCACAAATCACACAACCTGTCCCCGTACTAACCACAGGCCATCAGTGGTGTATTAATGAGTGTCATGCTAGAGCCCAGCATTCAGTTTGCCTATTGAAGTGAATTCAATCTAAACCAGTGCAGACATGCAAAGGAACTAAGCTTTAAAAACAGCAAGTATCAGACAAGTGGGCCAAGGAGTGCTAGAACAACATATGAAAATACTGCCGGGCGTGGTGGCGCACGCCTGTAATCCCAGCACTTGGGAGGCTGAGGCAGGAGGATTGGTGCGAGTTCGAGACCAGCCTGGGCTACAAAAGTGAGCTCAGGACCAGCCTCAACTGCATAGCGAGACCCTGTCTCAAAAAGACAAAAAAAAAAAAAAAGAAAAAGAAAATACTGCCTTTCTTATGCCTTAAGAGTGAAGAATCATTTCAGCCAAAGTGTTTTCTCACTATTTATATTTTATCTTAGCTTATGTAACATGATATGTATTATATGGTGCTTACAAAGCATCTCAGAAAGTATGTACTTACATCCATGCCCTGAATGGTTTTTTAATTATCTTATGGGTATGGAATTTGCCCCTTATTATGAAGGGTAAATTTAGCCTTCCTGAGGGCAGATTTAAATCTTCTAGTGGTTTGAACTGCCTTTTGTCATATTTGTAAATTCAGTTATTTAACTGACTCATACTGATTTTCTCAACCTGAACCCATTTTAGACTGAATTGGGTGATATAAAAAGTACACAAATGAGACTTGTCTTCATTTCCTTTGCTTGAAAAATCAGTTACGGATTAATTATCCTGACCTACTTCTTTGGCATTTGGGAGAAGACAAGTAATTTCCTATTATTCCAATTAGCACTTTCAAAGCTGAGGTGTGATCATTATAATACCTTGGCTAAATTAAATTATTGATTATGCAGATATATGCCACTATTTTTAATCTTTGTTTTCTTTATTTATTTCACACAGGGTCTTGCTATGTAGCTCAGACTCATAGTGATCCTTCTGTCTCAGCCTCCCCAGCGCTGGGATTACAGGCATGCACCACCATTCCTGGTTTTGGTGGTCTGCAAGGCATGCAGTCTGGGGGTCAAACCCAGGTCCATGTGCTTGCCAGGCAGGTGTTTACACCACTGAGCTACCCCCCAGCCTATATACAACTTTCTCTACTTTTTTATTTTATGAGAACAAAATTTGTGACACAATAAGAGAATAGCAACTGTTAATCTATTGTGTATTATTTTACCTTCAAAGTGGTTACTTAAAATATAAGATGTAAACCAACAAGATTCTTACAAAAAAAAAAAGTATATAATAATACAGACTTTTGTTTCCAATGACTTAAGATAAACTTGTAATATAAGGGAAACAAGTTAGCATATATATATATAAATATATATATATAAATATATATATATATAAATATTTTTAAGCTATGAAAAGAGTGTAAGTTCTAAAAGTATAGGACAAACAATAAAGATATAGAAGACTGACTAATGCAGCTTCAATTCTGATTAATAATATTTCTCCTTCCTTTGTCACAATAGACAAGTTAGATAGATTTTCAAAAGTTTTCTCCCTTAATCCTGATTGGCCCCTGGGCATTTCTATGGTATTCCTTCTTGTTACCTACTCAATGAAATGATACTGTTTTGTTTGTATTATTTGGTTTGGTTTGGTTTCGTTTTTAGTTTTGTTTGTTTGGTTGTTTGTTTGGTTGGTTGGTTGGCTCTTGGTACCAGGAATCAAACTCTGACCTTGTACTTGCCAGGCAGTCACTTTGCCTCTGAGCTATGTCCCTGGCCCTATAATATTCTTTTTTCATTGCATTGGAGATGATCTATCAGTATTCTTACTTAACTACAGAGATATTTAGCTATGTTTTAAAAATGTGAAGAAGCCTGCCTTACAGCCACCTGATTATGAACTGATATCTCCACAGACTGTGAGCTAAACAAACCTGTCCCCTTTTAAAATATGTAGTAAGACTCATGTCTTTCAGGGAGAATACAGAAGGATAAAATTTATTACTTTATAGCTATTGTACACATTAGATTATCAATGCATTCAAAATGAGATCTGCTTGGAAATATATTTTAAAGTCTAACATAACCAGTAGTTTAGGTATAGAGTATCTGCACAGAAAATGTAACAATTTGGTAGTGTAATATCTGAAATTATCTAAACATAGACTGCAATTATCTAGACTGATAATAGCCACATACTAGTATAATAGATGAGCATATGTTAATCCTTTTCGGTAATTGGAAGGACCCTGGACTAAAATCTTGAAGATTTTTCTAAAAGCTTTGAGTTTTACGTTTAAGAAATTTAAGTAGGTGTTGTGTGGGCAAAGGGAAGATGGTTTCAGAATACAAAACCATGTTGCATTGGAGTGGATCAAGTTAAACTGATGAAAAATGTTGCAGTGCTGTTTTATTTTCAAGATGTTATGTACACATGTAAAGAACTTGGAAGAGCATAGGCATCAGTAATATCAGTAATACAGATATACAGGGAGTATATGAAGAATATAAGCAGTATGAATAAAAGGACATGATAAATTCAGGAAATGAATAGCACACAACACACAATGCTTGGCTGGTTATGGAACAAGTATATATGAAGAAAGAATACAGAACAAATGTACAATGAAATAATTATTCTCTTAATACAATATTGCCAGATTTTAAAAAACTACTGATAAGGAGACATAAAATAAATGAATCACTTAGCTATAACTCTGATACTGGTTATAGACTGATTTTTCATAGAACTAAGATTGAATGTTTGGCTTTTCCATCAAGCTACATCCCTACCTTTAAAAGAAATTGTGACAGGATCTCACTATGGCACTAAATTTGTCAGGCTGTGCTCAAATTCACTACCCTCCTGCCTCGGTCTCCCAGAGTGCCATCCTGGAATTAAAAGCATACACCACTATACCCGAAGAGGTTGGATGTTTAACCCATATCTCTTTGACCTAAAATATGAGAAAAGATGTTATCCTAGTACAGAAGTAAGTAAAATTCATGGATCTCCAGTGTCCTAACTCCACTATCTTTTATGTAATATCAACAGCTCTACATATCACTTCTCATAAGATAGCACTCTGAATGCCAAAATAACAAGCCCTATCTTTGGTCCTTTTTGTAAGATGAAAGGAAACTCTCTCTAGATACCTCTAGAAGACTAAAACACAAGATTTCATTGGTCAAAGTTGTTTTGAATGCCCATGACTAGATGGTAAGATAAATTGAATGATTACCAGTATTTTAACATTGATTTGTTTTCAAGGTCATGAAGAAAAGAAATGTAGCAAAAAATGTTTTTTTGGTTTCTGTAAGAATAGCACTGTTTTGTGTATATGATATCTCCAGATTTTATTTCTGCAAACATTGTATCATTCTTTTAATATGTGTGCACAATCACATAACATAGTCCATATAGCATTATTTCTTTTAAAAGTCTTGGCAATGTTGAAATGCTAGATATCTAAATAAGAGGTAATGAATAATATATAATACTGAAAATGCAGCATGTTTGATGTAATTACATTTGCCTTATAAACGAATAAGCATGTATTACTATAATTTAGAATATTGTCTCTGGAGACATTCCTCAGTTTTATCCTTGTGTGGTCAACCTGCCACTTACAAAAGGTATGATTCATCAAATTATTTAATATATCTAGACCTTATGTCTTCATTGCTAAATAGTACAGTAGTAGTACCAACCTTTTGAGATTATAAGAGAATTAAATGAAGCCGGGCGTGGTGGCGCACGCCTGTAATCCCAGCACTCGGGAGGCTGAGGCAGGAGGATCAGTGCGAGTTCGAGACCAGCCTGGGCTACACTAAAGTGAGCTCAAGGCCAGCCTCAACTGCGTAGCGAGACCCTGTCTCAAAAAGCCAAAAAAAAAAAAAAAAGAGAATTAAATGAGATAATACCAGAAAACACTTAGTACCCATATTTGCCATAGATTCTGTCCAACATATAATTGCATACAGATTTTATGCAGATTTGATTTAGGCAAAGAGGGCCATTACAGTACTAAATAATGTTTGCATGACTACGTGACTACCTTTATTAAATTCCAGAGACTGAGTTGAACCATAGGAATTACATTTTTGTAGGTCAAAATGATGAAAGGGCAGCAATTTTGTAAATTTCTTTTGTCTTTTTGAGACAGGGTCTCACTATGCAGTTCAGGCTGGCCTTGAGCTCACTTTTTGTAGCCCAGGCTGCTCTCAAACCCGCACCAATCTTCCTGCCTCAGCCTCCCAAGTGCAGGGATTACAGGCATGCACCACCACAGCTGCGCTAATTTTCTGTATTGAACACTCAGACCTTAGCCCTGCTTTAAAATGCCTTTTGGTTACATTTTTATCACTCACTGTGTTTTTTTATTTTGGAGAGTTGGGAACACATATGAAACTTTGTGTTCTAAATAGTGACCATCTCATATATTTACTAAAATATTTGATAGATACTGGCATGTAGGTCTCTTTTCTCCCCTCAAAGTCCTCCCATGACAATTCAATTTGACCCAATGTACCTACCACCACCAGTTGTCCTCTGGTGTGATCGCTCTGTTTTATATCCTTCTCAGTTTTATCATTATGAGTACAATATTAAATATGTTACATCAGTTTATTTTCTATCTCCACCCACCAGTATATAAGCTTCTTAAGAGCAGACCCTTTATTTCTATCTTACACATTTAGTGTCTAAACTAATATATGGTCCATAGTAGGCCAGGACTTTGGAATGCATGTGTGAATGAATGAATACCCCCTAACTTTTATTGGTAATTTCTTATAATACAGCTAAAATTATTTTTATACATTATGTGGTATAAAGCATGAATCAAAACATTGTACATTCTTCATCTAAAATAAATCCACTTATTTTGTAAAGAGTATAGCCAGGACTTACCTGGGTTTAATTAGCATACTGTCATGGTCGGATGCTAGTAAACTACAATTATTGCTCCTTGTATTATAGCCCTTTTATAGTATTGTTTTCTATGGTTGAAATGATTTACCTATTTTATTATCATTTCAAAGATAAGGGTCACAAAAATTTGGCGTATGAAATGACTAGTTGAATGCCGTAAACCATTTAGAAACCAGATAGATCTTCGGGCTGGCCAAGTAGTTCAGTGGATTAAAGCACTTGGAAGTGCACACAGGGGCCAGGGGTTTAATCCCTGGGCCTGCCCCGCTGGCTCCGCCCCTGGGGTGCTCTGAGATGACAATTGAGCCTGGAGGTGCATGGTGGCCTGCACTTGTAATCCCAGCTTTGGGAGGCTGCAAACAGGCAGATCACTACAAGTCAAATTTAGTAGTGAGATCCTAAACACCCTGTAGACCTTCCAGAAAAAAAAAAGAAAGAAAAAGAAAAAAATGCCTTCCTGCACCATTGCGCTTTCTACCAAAATCTACTGATGCACAAATCACTGCCAGCATATGGCTCACAGACTTAGGTCTCCCTGCAAATCCTCCATCACTTAGCTTCCTCTCAGTCTGCTTTAAAGAAATATTGAAATTCGCCTTTCTACTTGGGAAAGGAAAAGAAGCTCAGAAGAGCTAGTACCTAAAAAACCCAGATTTTAATGACAAAATCAATAATTTAGATATTACAGAATCATACCAGCTGATGTGCTTAGAGAAGAATTGATGTTCGATGAAGGGTGACAACCCTTCACTAGCATAGGTTAGACAAGCTATGATTTAAATTTTTAAAACCAAGATAGATGATCACATTTAAGCACATTGTTACTTCTTACTTTTTCATACACCAAAAAAAGCAAACCACTTTTCATCTAAATATAGCTTACTGTTAATTTCTCAGTGGAATACATTTTAGCATACTGTACAAGAAACTGTCGTAAATTCAGCCTCCTTTTCCTTTGTTCACCTTTGCCACAGAAAACCAAAAGTCTCAAATGCCTCATTTCCTCTCATCATCATACAAAATATCTGCTTAGACAGAGCTCAGTGACCCAAGTTTGATCTCTGGTGTGCCACGTGGGCCCCGCACCCGAAGTGCACAGAAATGGCGATTGAGACTGGACATGGTGGCATGCACCTATAATCCCAGTGCTTCTGAGGCTAAAAACAGGAAAATCACTATGAGTGCAATCTACATGGTGAGACCTTGTAAACCCTATAGACCTTGTACTAAATACATAAAAAAATAACATCCAAAGTATACATCCTGTGGTTACCAACTACTGCAAGATGGCTAGTTGAGATGGAATAGGATTATACCATACAAAATATCTTGGAAGTTTCTTAATTATCCCAGCTGTTCTTCTCTTGCTGCTTAGTTTAAATGTAGTAACTTGCCTATTGCAAATGAAATAAGAAAATAATACTGTGATGAACATACAAAGCAAGTCACTTACATTCTCACTCTCAACAAAGACCACCCAAGATTGTATGGTTTGAAAATCCTGGTGTAAATTTATTTTCCTTATTTTATTTAAATTTTATTTTCCTTTCTCCTGAATCTGTGAGAAGAGGTAGAACATGGCTTAATTTTCCAGTTAGAAGGGGTTTTCTTCTTAAACCTTTTCGATGTAGTCGTCGTGTATAATATAAACAAGGCTTATCAGATAATGTATCACCACACGATCACAGCCCAATCCCAGAATTTATTACTCAAAAAAAATTTAGTAGTTGGCCTTTTTTAAAGTGATGGCAGGAGATATGTGAGAAAAAGGGCAATAGCTATGCATGTACACCCAACAGGCACACACTCCTACACTCAATATTAGAACTTCTCTTTGCTAATGGATTGATGCAGTATGAATTTTGCCTTTTTTCTTTTGTGGGACGAGGGTTCAAACTCAAGACCTTGCACTTGCCCAGCAGGCACTTGTGCCTCGGAGCTATCTCCCCAGACCCAATTTTGCCTTCTTTATGGAGACTTTTTAGTATTGTGAGCTTGTACAAACACCACGATGAAAACAGCTAATCCAGATCTAGTTAGTTGAGAGAAAAAAATAAACAGAAACAAATGAAAGTCTAGCCCTCAAAAGCCAGAAGACACAGTATGGCTTTAGATCCACTACGTGTGGTTATAAGTTTACTTTTGGCTTTTGGCTTCAACTTTTTCAATACTAATTTTTTCATTAAGCCTTTCTCCTTCTTTGCAGTGTTCTCACTAGTTCCATTCTTATGCCGCTCACACATTATTCTGCTTAGCCATAGATACATCCTGGCCTAATATTGGTCATAGTAGCACAGCTTGAAGTTTTTCCTTCAATGAGAAACTACTCAAGCAATGTTTTATTCAATGGAGAAAAAATAGCAACTACATATTTTAATTGACAAAGTGACATTTAATTTTAATATCTAACCATCATACTAAGAACTTCTAGAGGATTCCTGAAAAATGTAGCATGACATTTTCATGCACATTTGCTGCTATTACAAACACAAGGTACTGGTAAACCAGTAAAATCAATATTCTGAGTTATGTCATAAACATTTTGTAGCACTTCAAGTATTTCAATTTTAGTAATTTTAGTAATCAAGCTCACTCATTCATTTTAAAGCTACACATTCTTTAACAGTCCCATTCTTGCATTGTCTAACATCTCAATATGAAGATTTAGCCTACTAAGTATATAATTCAATTCTAAGCATATATTTATTCATTCAAAAAGTGTTTATTGTTTACTTACTATATGGCAAGCACCATTTTGAGAATATATCTTGGTCTTCCATAAGTCTGTGACAGAAGTGTGTAAAATATCTTTAAGAAATAAGAAATCTTCCTTCCTGAAAACATATAAGTAATTGAAAAGATCTTTGTTACTTTGTGCCAATAATTTCCCCTAATCACCCATTTAAAATTTGCAAAAAAAAAAACATTGCATAGATAGCACAAAATTTTCTGTGTTCTTTCTAAGGTACTTGTTACTTATGCAAAAGTTACAAGATGGGTTAGAATCAAATGAGATCATGTTAAGAGCTATTTCTGATTAGGCTTATTCCTTAAACATCATGTTTTGGGAATAAATTTTCCAATTACCCAGCCGCTCTTTTTTAAAATATATTTAGTAGAGGGTCTACAGTTCTCACTATGTAGATTGGGCGCTCGGCGTGATCATTCCTGTTTTTCAGCCTCTCAACTTCTGGAATTACAGGCAAGTGACACCGTAACATGCCCAGTGCCGATCACCATCTCAGTTTGCCCCAGGGGCGAGGCCAGAATGTATGCTAACCCGGCTGCTGCACTCTGCCTAAGCAGGCACTTTAATCTGCTGAGCTCTCTGGCTGGCCCTACTCAGCTATTCTGATTAGCCTAAATCAGATGCCTAAAAAACATCATATTGTACAGACCATAGACTAATATTTCTTTCATTGAGAAGTTACTTCATCAATTTTATAAGACAACTACTATATGTTTTGATTGTTCAGAAAAAAATAATGCAAGGAGTTTTAGCAAAATGCTAAATACCAGAAAAAGATTTTGCATTTTGAATACCTACCTTAGATAATTTAAAATATTAATATTTGAAGCATTTTTTCATTTCATTATGTTTTTAAATCCTTAATCTTCAGTGATTTTTTAATCTGGTATTT
Source organism: Myocastor coypus (assembly GCA_004027025.1). Taxonomy (NCBI): domain Eukaryota; kingdom Metazoa; phylum Chordata; class Mammalia; order Rodentia; family Myocastoridae; genus Myocastor; species Myocastor coypus. Next base: position 3,397 of record PVJA010001456.1, on the reverse strand, counting down.
TTACTGTGCTAGCTGTATATAAAATGTGTTTATTTAATGCATAAGACCTGCACATTAATGATCTCCAAATGATCTCATCCATGAGTTTATTGGTTCTTTTTGCTGTTTTTCCTTAATTTTTGATTTTTATATTTTTATGTTTTTACTTATTTATTTTTGGTACCAGAGATTGAACTCAGAATCTTGCACTTGCTAGGCAGGTGCATATACCACTGGGCCATCTCCTTCTCCTTGATTATTTTATTCTACATGACTCCATGGCCTAATTTGAAGCCTCTTCTGTGACATTTTTGTAAATTTTTATGTATATATATATATATATATATATATATATATATATATATGTGTGTGTGTGTGTGTGTGTGTGTGTGCGTGTGTATTTGGTGCAGGGTCTCACCACACAGCTCAGACTCACAGTAATCCTCCTATCTCAGCCACTACAGCACTGGGATTACAGGCATACACCACTATGCCCAGTTTTAGTAGATGGCACAATGTCTTACTTCTGGGGTTGGCATGGCAAATGCTGGTACCAGGGATCAAATCCAGGTCCTTGTGCTTGCCAGGCAGGCACTGAACTATTAGCCTGACTCCTATTCTGTGACTTTTGAAGTGGAGAATGAATAGAATGCTTTGAGTTACTAGGTTAAGACAAACTACGCTGAAACTTCAAAAGAACTAAACAAACATTATACCTTTTCACTTCTGAAATCTAGTGGGTTGTTTCCTTAGTGACTAACATGCCCAATGTACAGGAGTTCACATGCCTTTTCTAAAAGTAAAAGAAAGGAGGGACAGCTTGGAATCAGTGGCTGTGACAATAAGCCCTACTCCTCACACTGAGCTCTATTGTCATTTGTTTGTTGCTAAACCCTTTTTAGGTGCAGGGAAGCCTTCTCTTCATTTATTATCTTGGATGCAGAGACCTATGATGGGCTTTTATTAGCTTAACTGAACTGAAGGGATTATATCACAGAAGTAGAAATAAGATGTTTTTTTTTATCCTACAAATAATTCTGAACTAACGTTGAGTATATTTGCTTAATAATTAAGTGAAAAGTTAGCCTGAACTTTGAATGCTTAACATTTGTAGCATGCATCCTTTGTAATATGTTACTGTCAGTGTTGCCTCTCTACTAATTCTATAGTACTCATTTATATTTTTATATCAAAAGAAAGTTTTCATTTAATAGATAATTCCTTTTTTCTTAGGTTATGAAAATAATGTCCTAGTATATGTAAATATACACATAAACCCTTTCAGCTACACAATCAGCTTTTGTACAGTATATTGGGAACATCTTTAGTGAATCTCTTTTTAATATTTAGGGTTTCAGGTTTTTCTACCTTCAAGTAAATGTAGGGCATTCCATATTAAAACAACCTATTTAAAGAAGTTCTTACCTATATTGATACAAAAATAAACTTAAGACAAATTTGCACCTCAATTTGGATCTTAAAATTGCAAATTAGAGGAAGAAAATGAAGGACTTGAATGGCTATCTTGTGGGAGGAGGGATAAGATGCTCTTGCAAAGAACATAATAGGTGAAGGGCTGAGGCATGCTGATTTGAGATGGCTATCAGGAAGAAGATTCTAATCACTGCAGCTTCCCAAAGTGAATTGACTTGTCTTGAGAGTTTGGTAAGTTCTCCCATTATTCAGAAAGAGGGTGAGTAACCAGCTACAGTTCAGGAATTTCTAAGTAAGATGAAAAGTTGAGTCAGCTGGCTTCTTCCAGCTTAAGCTTCTGTGGCTCTCTTTAGCATAATGGCCTCACCATCTGCTTTTACTGTAATGCGCTCTGCAAATATATATGCAAAACTGTACAATGGGCTTGTGTTATCAAACATAATTTGTGTTGTTAATTTTGAGCTGAATGCACATATTCACCTTAACTTTGGAACTATGATTTGAGTTCTTGATATCTCCTCATGGATGCTTTAATATGTACATCTTTATCTATTTGATGTTTCCTGAGTCTACTGAGACTATTACAGTGAGCTAGACACTGTACTTTTGTTAGCATGATCATACTAGCTTTAACCTGCTTACCAGTTACTCATTCACCTTAAGGTCACCAAGCTGTAAATAGTATTCCACAGTTACTTATTTTGGACCTAAATTCAATTCTTTATCTTTTTCTGTTAAATTTTTAACTTCTCATATTTTAGCCAGAAGTATTCAGCTCTATTAAAAAGTTTGGAATCTCAGGTTTTCTAATCATGACATTAGTCATACCTTATATTAAATAAGGACTCTTGAGCTTTTGCTATAACAAGCATCCTCTTTTCTATATTTTATTTTTATTGATATTGTTTTGGTATATTTTATTGATATATATTTTTTGATATATGTACATAATTATTACATTCATTTTGATGAATATATATATATATATATATATATTCCACACTCAATCACCTTTACTCCTTTGTCCCTTGTGTCCCTTATCCCTCCTTTCTAGATCCCTTTTCTATCTCCCTGTTTCCTACCATCTCCCTTTCATTTTACTATTTAAATTATTTATATTTTTGGTTGCTCATATAAGAGAAGCTATATAGTATTGCATCTGCTATGTCTGCTTTATTGCACTTATCATTATGGTCTCAAGATCCAGCTATTTTCTGATGACTCCAAATTTATTTTTATGCCGTAGATAGATAGATAGATAGATAGATAGATCACATTTTTTATCCGTTCATCTGTTCATGGGCATATAGTCTATTTCTATAGTTTAGCTATTGTCAATTGTGCTGCTATAAACATGAGTATGTATATATCGGTCGGCTACCCAGTAAATGTGCTGCTGAGTTAAATGGAATTCCTATTCTTAGTTTGTTTTGAAGAATCTCCATGCTGACTTTTTTGTTTTGTGGTGGTGGAGATCAAACCCAGAGCCTTATCAATATAAAGCAAAAGTTCTGCTATCGAGGTGCACACACAGCCCTCCATACTGGTTTCTGTAGTGACTGTAGTAGTTTATATTCCCACCAACAATGTAACTGATGTATTTAAGAAGCAAAACTCATTTTTAAAGAAACACTTTTGGGGGCTGGGGAGATAGCTCCGAGGCACAAGTGCCTGCTGGGCAAGTGCTAGGTCGTGAGTTCGAACCCTCGTTCCACAAAAAAAAAAAAAAAGAAAGAAAGAAAGAGTTTTGTGTAAGAAAGAACCAAGAGCTGGGTGTGGTGGCGCATGCCTGTAATCCCAGCACTTGGGAAGCTGAGGCAGGAGGATTGGTGCAAGTTCGAGACCAGCCTGGGCTACTAAAGTAAGCTCAAGGCGAGCCTGAACTGCATAGCTAAACCCTGTCTCAAAAAGACAAAAAGAAAGAAAGAACGAAAGAAAGAAAGAAAGAAAGAAAGAAAGAAAGAAAGAAAGAAAGAAAGAAAGA